>QLTV01002419.1:9890892-9907357 GCA_003457575.1 Thermophis baileyi | reverse complement strand
ATCAGACCAGCAGACCAGCAATTCACCCAAGGCCACATAGATAACAAGGAAAGGAACACACATCAGAATTAAAACCGTCTCTGGAACAAAAGCTTGCCTGGTTTGTTCCCCAGAAAGAAGGCAAAATTCAATTGGAGCACCATTCAACACACACACAGCTGTCAGATCAGACCAGCAATTCACCCAAGGCCACATAGATAACAAGGAAAGGAACACCCATCAGAATTAAAACCGTCTCTGGAACAAAAGCTTGCCTTAGTTCCCCAGAAAGAAGCCAAAATTCAATCTGAGGTTTGGAGCACCCAAACAGGTCAGTTAGCCAGTCCAACAGTCGGTCTCTTCATAGATCTTCATAGATCTGTATATGATGTCTTTTTTTATGCTGTCCTCATCCCAGCTTGATTTTCTTTATGCCAAAGCCTCTTCAGGATAATAGGAGGTGTTTTTCTGCCTGCCCTTTCCTTCAGATAGTTGCCAGGAATGTTTGCAGTGTTTGTAATGAAGAGAGGAGGAAGCCTCCCAGGGCTGCTGCTGCTGCGGTTCTGTGTTCAGGAGTTTCAGTTAACAAAATTAGCAAGAGAGGTTTGTATAGCAGAAAAGTGAAAGCAAGGCCTACAGATAGGAAGCGGAGGGGACACCTGGAGATTGGCAGCTATACAAGCAGCCAAGAGGACTTTCATTCAACTGCTTTTATTTGGATTTAATTAAAATATGCATTATGTGATTTCACTGCCAGGGAAAAAACACAATTATATGCCACCTTTTAATCTGTTGATATCACATTTTATTTTGTTCTTTTTATTTTATTTATTTATATGTATCCCTTTATTTTTATTCCTTTATTATTTTTACAAATAACTCAAAGTGGCGAACATATCCAACATACCTTCCTCCTCCTATTTTCCCAACAACAACCCTGTGATACGAGTTGGACTGAGAGAGAGTGACTGGCCCAAAGTCACTCAGGTGGCTATCATGGCTAAAGTGTGACTTGAACTCACGGTCTCCCGCTTTCTACTCTGTGCCTAAACCACTGGATCAAACTGGCTGTCAGATTTCAGTCAAAAGCCTAGAAAACATGCTTTGCTTAACTGTATTAATATAGTTTAGTAAAAATAAATTCAGAAAATCAAACGGTTTGTATGCTACAAAAATTATCTATAAATAGAGTCCTTGATGCTCTGAGCTTGGCTGTTTGCATGTAAATCAGTGCACTGATAATGTTACCTAGGCAGGTAATGAAACATCTGCAAGCAAACAACCAAGCCCAGAAAGCACAAAAAACTCCACAGTTCAACTCTAAGCTATATACTGTATATCAGCGGTTCTCAACCTGAGAGTCTTCGCCCACCCGCACGGACGCCGCCATTTGGGTTCTTTTACCCAGAAGGCTTTGCGCATGCGCAGAGGGTACAAGAACCCAAATGGCAGCCTCCGGGCGGGTGGGCGCAGCCTCCCGCTTCCGTGGCTACCGGCTCTCCGGCGACCCGTAGGCGCGGCCGAACTTGGAGCATTTCACCCCTGGTGCCACGCCTTGTCATCTCATTGCGCGCGGGGAGGGCGTCATGGCGGCAGGGCAGGGATCGCGGGGGGTCGCGGCATTAGAAAGGTTGAGAACCACTGCTGTATATATTCTCTTCTATTGTTCTATAAATCTAATGAGCGCTATATGCGTATTTCCTGATTATTATTTTTTTACTGTTCACCTTCTATTTTTAATCATTATAGAGTAGGCTTCTTTCTTATTTAAAATGTATAATAATAGTATGCATTGTTAATAATTATAATATTAATAATAGGCAATCTGACCCTGTCTCATACATTCTTTTAACATGAGATTTGAGTGAGCTCACTAAGGGAAGAAATATTATCTGTCTGTCTGTGTGTGTGTGTGTGTGTCTCTCTCTCTGAGAGAGAGAGAGAGAGAGAGAGAGAGAGAGAGAGAGAGAGAGAACTTCTAATGTACCACATTCAACTCTGTTAAATTCTTTCTTCTAGTTGAACATGCATTGCCATTAGCTATGCATAAAATAGAAGCAAATTGCTCTTTTGAATTATCTTGAATATCACAGAGTTTATGAGGTGACTAGGTAGATTCAAATATTCCTCTCCTACCTCTTGGAATCCTTCCCGTACTGCCTCTTTAAATATATTCAGCACAGCTTCGCTCCCACCATGTTTCTTGTCATTACCGGGTTTTTTTTCCTTATCCCACTACAATGTTTTGCTTGCTTACAGTTTAATCATCTTCCCTTTTCTTTAAATCAGAATAAATTCTGCAGATTTTAGACATACGTTTAAATTTTTAAAACAACTACAGCTACCAAAGGTATTTTGTTCAGATTAAGGGGAGTTATATGCAAAGAATGGAAACAAGCATTGGGAATGCAAGTATATGAGATATAGGATAGCACATAGATGCCACTGCTATCTCCTCTCTTTCAAAACTTTGGCACGTATGGGTGTTGTAGTGATGGGGAAGGAAGCATCATCCCTGGATTTGGGAGACCCAATTTGAGCTAAAGGTAGGACCTTGGATATCCAAATTTACTGCTCACAATTTGATGTTATTTGCCAAATACTGATTCCCCCCGATTAACCTCTAGCTTATGAACATTTAAGGAATCATCAGAATTTTAAAGAAATGTTGGAGAAGTGCATATGGTATCTTGTTTCTTTTCAAATTTACAAAATCTTCACAACAATTAGAAAATACCTGTGACTTTGTATATGACTCTAATCATCTGCAGGTGAAAATCACTGAATCTGGAAAACAGAAAAATGAAACGAAAAAAGCAAATCCTGGGTCTATGTAGAAATGTGTTCAGCTTGCAGCCTAAAAACCAGCTAACCCTGACGGCAATGGGATCAAGCTCCCCCTCCTACTAATAATTATAATCCTGGTGCATTCTTATAGTAAACTAAAGTGCTTGAGAGCCAACACGGCAGGCGCTAAACAGCATCACTGAGAAATAGGAACACTATTACCAGTGTGCTCACTTGAAGCAGAATCAATAATTTTTACTCTTTCAGGAAAAAGGATAACTTCCTCTCTCATAAGAAATAATACAATGAAAATTCAACATTCTTCGTGGCTGCCAGGAAGGCTCAGTTGCAATAGAAAAGAGGAGAAATTGCATTTATGCATATGTGTCTGTGTCTCAAAAAGAGAAAATAAACATATGCCCATCAGGTTATATATTATGGTTTTGAGCTCTTTACAGCATGGCTGGCTCACAGTTTAAGCCACAGGACAATCAACTTCCTCTGTGGTCAGTGTAACTCCACATTTTGAATACCTCTAGAAATAACAGATAAGCATTCCAATCTACATGTGTTCTGTTTGTAGAAATTCCAGCAAATTTTCTTCTTTCAGTTCAAAGTAGATTCCTTAGATACTGTGAACTCGGGGTCATTCCCCACTTCCATTTAACTAAATCATAGCAGTACTCAACAACATCTTTTTTTTTCCTGTCATGGCCCCATGACATTGTCTTCATCATGAGATGGACCTAAATCATCTGCAGCTGAGTTAGTTTAAAGCAGTGTTAATTAAACGGGAAACTGGCCTGTTGCCAAGCCTCTGACATGATATTCATTTACATGAATGTCTCTGGGATCCACATTAGGATATGAGGACTTAATCCACACCTTTGCTGAAAATGTACTCATCTGCCCAGAAAAAGTATTCTGGGTGTGGGTGAGAAGTGTCAGATACAGATGTTATGAACAGCTGTCAGATGTTCCTAATAATTTACAAGTATCTTAGGCTGTTTATAGAGCCATACAGAACCACTGAATTGAAGGAACTATTCTAGTCTTTGAAATAGGGATATCTCCAAGGGGCTTGGGGATGTGCAACGGTAGTCAACAAAATAGTAGTCACAACAGGAGTAATCAAAGCAGTGTACCTTAAAAGGGGATGGAGCTTTGTTCGCTCATTTGCATTTATCATTTTGATGCTGTTGACTCTCTGTGGACACTTCTGTCTTGAACTCCACAGGCTATAAATCCCTTTGGGTAAGTTTTACCTGTAGGAAACAAATGGCATTCGATTGATTTCTCTTCTGGGTCAATCCCATAGTAAATTGTCCTGAACACAAGTTTGACTTTTTATAAAGCACTTTCAGTTTATTGGACAGTTGCAGGTGCAGTAGAACTGAGAATTGCCCAACATAAACCCCTTAGTTATGAATTGTATTTTGTGATATATGCTGGGTGGAAACTAGGAAGGAAGAGTACCAAGAAATATTAGGAGAGTAGACTAGACTGGGAAAGCAGGATAAGACCCCAGGGAAAAACACTTCTATATTGTTGCCAAGACTTCAACTTGACTAAAAGAGACTGGAAACTATGAATAGCAGCCAACCAGTTTCCAATATGTGCCAAGGCTTATGTTGTTTCATATGATGTTGCTTGGAAAGAGAATTTGGCATTCCAGGATTAAAAATACTGGGAAAAACTTGCTAGGAGTTTCATGGTGATGAAAGACATAATGGCAAAGAAACAGGAAACGTAGGACATTTTTTTAAAAAATGAAGAGGGAAAATGAAGATGACATTTAAGTACAGCAAGTGTTCTCCTTAAAAGCATTACGTTTTTAAATAAAGTATAGCCACAATTAATAAGAAGACTAATCTCTTCTGTATTTCTTTGATGCTGCCAAAAGCAGCATTCAGAAGACAAGATAAATGCAATTGTTTCTAATGTAATATTTCTCTATAAATATTAACTGTACAGCTGTACATTAGAGAGCTTTAAAGAACAGAATACATAATTACCTATATCATCTTTAAGGTTTGCCACTTCTTTTTTTGATCAGTGATAATTACTAAGAAAATTATTCCCGGGAAAAGGAGTAACAGGGAGACAGGAGGAGTCAGGTTACTCTCGCAGAATACGCCCTGGGTATGGTGTTCTGGTGGTGCATTCCAGCCCTCTGGTCTCAACGCTACATCTCTATCAGTAGACCTCTGAGGACCTGAGTTTTTGGCTGTTGCTGTTGAATGCCAGGTCAGTCGGTAATAAAGCTGTCCTCATCCATGATTTGATCAGGGCGAAAAAGGCGATCTGACACCTGAAAATTGGCTGGGCTTGGAGGGGGATATTTCTCTGTAGGAGATATGCCTAGCTCTTCTCTAGGATATATTTCCCTCTAGGAAATATGCCTATGTCATGGGTGTGGCATCAGCCATGTTCTCTGAGTGATCATCATGAAATGTAGTGATCATCATGATTCTTCCAGAGGCTATTCAACAGATAGTCAGGTGCAAGACCCTGCTTGCTAGGCTGGGCTCTAGGGTACAGTTGGGATTATTGTTGCCATTGTACCAACCTCCAGGCTGCAATTTTCCTCTTTGGGGTGCAAGGTCTGAGGAAACTTGAATATTCATGGCCACTATCACAACCATGAACTTGTCTCAGGTCATCCAAGGCCTGGCCCATACACCTGATCTGGGTGTCAGAGTAGTGGTAATATGATCTAGAATTGGGAGAGACTTTTATTTGTCCCATCATGATGACTCCCTGGTGGCGCTCTAGTTCTCTGGTACTGCCCTTTATTGCAGGGAGGTCAGACTCATCAAACTGGCCAAGATGACCAACAGACCTAATTGGGTTCCAGAGGGAACTTGAGGTTGTTCCCAAGAGTCTGCTACCTAGTTCAGCTGAAGCCCTGATGGCCACCTGCAATGAATGAATGGGCACTAGGGCTTTGGATTGGATTGGGTCCGTGGGTGGTCAAGATAGATAGATAGATAGATAGATAGATAGATAGATAGATAGATAGATAGATAGATAAAATCCACACTTTGCTAAGTGCTGTCATCTACTGTGACACAACTCTATCAGACAATATTCAGAAAATTGCCAATTGATTTCACTATGACTTTCACTATGACTCTTGCAACAATCTATGTACAGTAGAACCTTTGGTCACAACCATAATTCGTTCTATAACTTTGGTCGCAAACCGATTTGGTCGTGACCCAAACCTAATTTTGGAAATTTGGCGCTTACAAAAAAATGGCGCGGAAGGGGAAATCACCCGCGGAAAAAAATATTGTGAATTTTTTGGTCGGAACCAGATTTGGTCGTGGTCAGAAGCATTCGTGACCAGAGGTTCTACTCTATATGGATTGGAACAGTCTCAATGGAATCAAATAAAATCATTTAGAAAATACATTTAGAAGAACAGTGAAACTTAGCAGGTCCATGTGAACAGGAGTTTTGTTAACAAACTCATTGTTTCATGGGGTGCTCTATAAATGACAGATTATATTAATTTTTGGAATATATTCGTCATTATTCTATTTTAAACCGAGTTAATGAAAATCATAATTTCTCTCTTTTCAAAAGGAATGTTTTTTCAGATGTTGCAACTTTACTGTCCCATAAACATTTCTGTTTTAATTGGAAGGTGGTGGCTTTATGACTTTTTGCCAGAATAATATGATAGAATATTCAGAAACAAAATTAGAAAGAGCTGAAAGAAGCAACAGTAGTTAAAAAAAGAAACTGAAGCTGGACAAATAACTGAAAGATACAATGCAGAAATAGGCACAAGCTTGAAAAGACCGAATAATATATTATCTGGGGTTAATATAAGCATAAAACCTTTAGTCTGTTACTACAATCTGACCTTTACTTTAAGATGACATCTCATTGTGCAATTTGTATAATCAGGCATGTGCTACAAATGTATGCATTGTTGGATAAAGTGTTTGAATTCTTTCTCTGAAAGCATTCAAAAGACGAGAAGCAGAGGAATACAGGGGAAAGGAAGAAGGTGCTGCAATTCTCTACTCATTTTTAGGCCAGTGGTGCCCAACCTTTTGGGCACCAGGGACCGGTTCCATGGAGAGAGGTTTTTCCGTGGACCAGAGGGGGCGTGGTTTCTTGTGCTGCCTGCATCCCTGGATGGAGTTTCTCTTGTTTGCGAGGCCCGGTTGCAAGGCATGCCGCAGAGAACTGCCAGTCCACTGACGGGGGTTGGGGACCCCTGTTTTAGGCAGGAATTAAGAATTCACTTTTGAACAGCCCTGGACAGGACTACTCAAATAAATCACCCTCTTATGTCTATTTCCTGGGAATAAATACTATTGATATTTATTACTTGCATGAACATACTACATCTTAACTAACTTGCAGAGATACAAATGCTCAGAATAGTGGCAACTAAGATCTTTAAGAACTACTCAATATGTATGAAGGCCAAGCCAGCAGGCAGTCAATCAAGGAAAGCTCTTGGAAACAACAATGACTCTAGAAAAGAAGCAACTGAATACAGATTTGCTCATTGGAAGAACAAGCCAATGAAGAGTCAATACTTGAAAGATACAGAAGGAAAAACTGACAAAAAAACCAACAACCCACCAGGGAGTTGGTTAAGATCAGGAGTGTTAAAGAAAGAAACTGAAGGCGTTATTTTAGCAGCTCAAGAACAAGATTTGCCAACTTACTGCATGAAGGTGAAAATTCAACATGTAACAAACAACAGCAAATGTAAACTTTATAGTAAAAAGGATAAAACAACTGACCATTTGATCAGTGGCTGCAGCAAAATTTCACCAACTGACTACAAACAGCATCATGACTGAGTTGCCATGATTCTTCATTGAAAACTTTGCCTGAGGTTTGAATCTGAATGTAGTAAAAACTACTGGGACCATCAAGTTGAGAAGATTTTGGATAATGAGTGGGTAAAGATCTTACGGGACTTTAAGCTCCACATAGGCATCTTATTCATAACATGTCTCATATCAGTTATTGAAAAGAAGAATGTCTGGTTCATTGATGATGCTCTTCCTGGTGATGCTAGGATTGATAAAAAGATATTTGGAAACAATGATGAAATACCAGGGCTTGCAGATTGAAGTTGATCACTTATGGAAAAAGAAATCCATTGTTATAACCAATCGAGAGCAATTGATATCTGGACATATTGAATTTATCAGACCCTAATTTTACAAAAAAACAAACAAAAAAAACCACCTTGCTTGGAACTGCCTGGATTCTTAGACACTACCTTAATAATTCTTAGGCCGTTGGTTAGGACTTGAATTATTAAGTTTCCACCAGTCTTAGATTGCGAATCTAACTATAGATTAAAAATAATAATAGCCCTGAAAATAAACCCCATTAGGAAGCTGCGGTTCTGCTGGGGCGGTGACGCAACGCGGGCATTCAAGCATGCCCAAAGTTTAAAATCGTCCCCCTGCAAAGGGGGGCTGAATGAGACCCCCATTCTACATCTCCCTCGGGGAAGAGGAGCCCACGCCAACGCCTCTCCCCAGCTGGCCGTCCTTTCAACCCCGCTGCTCCCCTGAACTAAAGCCAGCCAGCCGCTTAGGGGATGCGGCGCTGCCCGCCGCTCCCTCCTCACTGGCGCGCCCCTTGGCCGCCTCTCCCTTGCTCGGCTGCCAAGCGCTTCCTTCGAGGCGGTTTGCCTTCTGTTCCAGGCAAGGGCCGCCGAGCCAGGAGGAGCAGCCGCCGCCGCCGCCCCCGGCCTCGCGCTGCCCACGCCAGGATCTGCGTCACGCGGCCGCGAGTGGGAGGGAGGAGCAGGAGCGCGGAGCAGGCGGGAGCAAGAACGGAATCTCCCCATGTGACGGCGCGGGAGGGGGCCGCGGATGCGCAGGCAGAGGAGAAGGAAAGGAGGCGGCGGCGGCGGTGGCGGTGGCGGTGGCGGTAGCGGTGGCAGCGGTGGAGGAGGCGGAGGCTGCTGCTCCTGCTCCCGCCGCCGCCAGAGCGGCAGCCATTCCCGCGCTTCGGGCTTGCGGGTCAGAGCGGAGCCTGAAAGGCGGCGGAAGCAGCACACCCACTGATGGCAAGGGAAAAGCTTGGCCGCAGGCGAGGGGGACTTCGGCCGTAACTTCTGACCAACAGCCTCCTCGGCTAGGACAAGAGCCGGACGGTCAGGCAGAACAGTGGCGGCGGCTGCGAGGACGTCCTGGAGACAAGTAAGTAAGGACGGGAACTCTCACCTTGTGGTTGGCGATCGCACGGGAGTTTCCAGGCGGAGCGGCGGCTTCGCTTCGCTCCAACTCCGAAGGCGTGGGGCGGCGCAGTCCGGAGGCTCCGCGGCGCACCCTTTTGCGCCGCGTGCGCTTTTGTCGCTTGCCGAATCGTTGCATTCGCGCGCCTTTCAGAGGCTCCGGCGCCCATTAAACACAGAATGCGTTGTGGATCGCTGCGTGCGCGGCAGGTTTCGGCTGGCATCTTGCGAAACAAGCATTGCAGGACCGTGGAAAAAGAAAAAAGCTCTTTTAAGCCAAACTGCGTTCCGTCCTTGCAAGTTGCTGGGAGAAGTGAGATTGCTGCCAGTGGGTTTATTAATACTCTACTCCGGAAGAAATAGTATGAAAATCGCAGATCTCGATTTTCATTGTTTTTCAGCCGCGATCCTTACTTTTATGCTAAGCATCATGTTGATCGCAGGAGCTTGGAATAGGTGTGTGTGCTTCGGGTTTTTAAACTGAAACGGGCTGTCTTTAATTCGGCGTCTCCTCCTGCAGCCCGATCTGCGCGGCTTGCAAACTTGCGCGCGTGCTTCTAACTCGCTCCGAAAGTCAACGTCCGGTTAAAAATGCACGAACCAGCTTGGGCGGCAGGTGGGATGAAACATTTCTAGATAAACATGCACAGGTAACATCCGTGCGAGTTTCGTTGAGCCGTGCTCTCGTATTCATCAGAAGCGAAACTGATGGGGACAGAGGCCTGTCTGAAACGAGGCCGCAATTCCTCTACGCATTTACCTGGGAGCAAGTAACAAGGAGGCTAGTGGGGCTTCCTTCTAAATTAAATAGATGTACAGGCGGAGTTGGGTTTGTAAGAGGAGGTGGGGGGGAAAGGGCGAACGGAATATAGAAGCGCCCTGCCTCTTTTTCGCCTAGCAGGCTGTTTGCACCACTCCGGCGCTGCAGTTGGTTCCTGCCGCTGTAGATTGCCGGAAGGAGAGCGAGGATGCGTGTGTGGGTGGGTGGCGTGTGGATAATTCCCAGAGAAATCCAGTGCAAAAAAAAAAAAAAAGAGGGCGTGGGCGGAAAGTACTGAAACATCCTTGTATTGTCTTCACTAAAAGTTGGGAGAGATGGTATACAACCCAAACATTGCAAAAGAAGGAATGCTTTACCACATTATGTAAATGGTATAGATAAGGATGTGCTTGTCTGTGATCGCAATAAACATTTGATTTGCTATGGATAGCTAATCTTAGTTGCCCATCGGATCAACATTTGTTTTAATAAGCTTTGAACATCTTCAGAATTAGGAAACTTACCTTTGGTGTACGTTTTTATATATTTATATATTGCAAACTTGGGGTGGGGATTGCTTTTGAGGCTATCTTCCCAAATTTTTTTTTTTTTGAAGAACATCTTTAATTCAGTTTTAAAACTTCAGTTCCACTATCAGTATGGTACTCAGACATGTTTTAATACGCATGGTAACATATGCTGTCTCCTTGCAAGTCAAAACCAACATGAAATGCTTTCTTGAAGAAGATTCTGTTCGTTTGTTTTTGCCCTCTCCCTTAAGTGTCTGGGGACATAGCACAACCAAAAGTGTGAGAGAAAATGATATACACAGTTCAGCTTTTCAATTTAGGAGGTCTTATTTACAGTATTTGAACACTTTTGAGTATTTGAAATATTTAAGATAGGAACTCTTGGATATATTACCAAATTACATCCATAGTCACTTATTTGAGGAAATTGGTAGGTAATGGATATTTGAGCTGTATCTATGTGCACATTGAGGCACAAATATAGAAAGATTATTACTATATTCTGCTACAAAAATAATATTGCAAAAATATGCAGTATACAAAAACTATAATACAAACTTGGTAGACAGTTGAAACAGTATAATTAATTTTAAAGATCTCCGTACAATTGTCAGTAAATCTTAAAATTGCTTCCTCCTCTTCTCTATTCATAATAATTTCATTTGTTGAAAGAATCTTATTTTTCTGCTGAGTAGCTTGCTAGTTTGTGGGGAGGGGGAACACTGGTGGAACCCAGGTCAATAGGTGGCTATTTGGAAGTAAGCTGTTTGCTGATGTGTGTGTGTGTGTGTGTGAGAGAGAGAGAGAGAGAGAGAGAAAGAGAGAGAGAGAATGAATGAGAATGAATGGATGAAGATATCACTCTGACCCTGCATTTGGAAATAAATCTGATTGATTTTAGTACTGTATTTATAAGTTTAGAGGAAGAATATGCACACTGTTCTTTACATCTTGAGACTGAATGAAAGGGCATGAATTTAGCAACAAGATGTCAGTGTCTTGTCAGTTTCAGGCCCAAAAGCCCTTACATTAACAGCCATCCACTAGGAATATTTTATACAAAAATATGAGGCTGCAGAAAGGTTGTTAAAATATGTAGCTGCTAACTATTGTGGAAAATAAACAGCTATCCAAAGCATAATCACTTTAAAGAGACCTTTTGGAGACATGCACTTGCTGAAATCAATATTTTTGGAAAGTTCTCTTGGGAGATAATTACTCTTTTAATGAAGGTGGCTGAGCTTGTGCCAGGGTAGTAAAGCTAAATGGCTGTGGGAAAATATTACTGTACTTTTCTTTGCATCTTTTCCTTCTGAAATAGGTTCAGCTCATTTTATGGAGAAATTGTTCATTTGTATAGAACCTCATTGGTATTGGATTGGGAAAGCAGTCGGCTAGTAGGATTATTCATTATTAAAGCTTGGAATTTGCTTCCATTTCTGTGGTAGAACCAAGAAATATTTACTGACATTTGATATATCTCTGTATCAAGTGGAATCTTCCCACAGCAGTCCTATATTAAACTTTTGCTTTCTAACCACTTATAGAAAAATCTGTGTCACTTAAGCTATTGCTGTTAAGTTTTGCTTATTATCTTCCATATAACTTAAGTTTCCTAACTAAAGAGGGAGAAGTGAGCCAAATTAAAATGGAAGTGCAACTTTAATGTGTCAACTAACACCTGTACAGATCTTTGGGGGGGGGGGATACAAAACATTTATCTGTTTTGTTTCCTTCCCTTTCCCTCTGTCCTCAGTCATTCCTATTACAGATGAATCAGAGGAGAAGCTGATCTGAAACATCTTAACGATGCAAAAGATTTGCTGCTAGAACACACTGAAGACTGATGCTTTAATGTTAGCTTCTTTTTGTGGAGTTTGGGGTCAGACTTTACCTTTTGAAAGAAAAAAAAAGTCCTTTTAGTGGTATTTTCTTTCTGAACTTTGATGGCAAATTTTCTAGAATTTCAAACAGCATCTCTTGCCACCATGAAAGACTTAGAAGGCTGATTAATGTACATTCATCCCACTGTTAGCAACCCACACCAAGAGTTCTCCTTCTCTATAATTCGCCCACATGAGCCACATAGCAGCAGAAACGCCTCCTCCCTCCAATTTTCACACACAACATGCAAGTACCTTTATTTCCCACAGTCATCTTTGGCTGGGGCTGAAAGAATTATTATTATTTTTTTTTAAATGGTCATGCTAGAGGTCTTGAGAAAGGATTTGTGGGAGGATCTCTTCTTCTCATTTGATAACACCAAGTGTTTCTACCACCTATTGGTTAGATAGCTCCTACCTGTCTTTCTGCAACCATCTACAGAACCTGGGGAGTTCTGACTTAACTCTTTTAACTTTGGAATAGCCACTTGTCAGAATGTTACGAGAGTGTGCATGTTATTTTGTTTTACTAATATTTGTCTTGTAAGGTAGTTTAGAAGCATCTGATTGATCTTTGCACTTGACAGTCTGATTTAGACTAATTATTTCAGACAGTAGAACAACAATAGAATAGAATTCTTTATTGGCCAGTTGGTCAGCACAAGCTTTTAAGCAAGAAGGAGTTATCTTGTCTGGGTAGAAGTGGGGCCTGGTATGTATCTTTTCATCTGGAGGAAACTATCTACTAAAAATATCTCAAAGACTTGTTCTTCCTATGTGTGTTTGTGTGTGTGTGTGTGTGTGTGTGTGAGAGAGAGAGAGGTTGTTTTTTTCCAAAAGGCTGATTTGATAGTAGGATAAGTATGCATGTAGCAGAGTTTATCACTTTTAGTGTCTCTAAGGGTTCAAGCAATTTTTTAAAAGCTAGGTTACAGAAGTGTAAAATGGTGCTTGAGATCCTGTGAGTGTATAACTGATAAAAGAGGTGGGGGTTTTGTTTTTTGTTTTTTGCCTATTGTGATGACTCAGAGAATGTTCAGAAAAGCTGCAAGGGCAAGTTTTTATCTATGCCCCTCTTGTGTTACAGTTTTTCCTGGATCCCTCCTACATTTATTCTACAAGACTGTCTTAAATGGGGAAGCCTGGAGTACAGACTTTTGCATGTGGTCCATTATTAGGAATTTGGGAATCTGTATAATCGTTTTTTAGTGCCAGGCAAAATCTTTATGCCTGGAAATTTTAATGTAATTGCCTTTTTTTGGATCAGCAGAAACTGTTCAGCATCAGGGCAGCAGCTAAAGATAGGAGGAGCCTGTTGCTCTTTTGAATGTGCTTTTTCCCTTCATGCAGAAATGTGTGAAAAGAATTTGGATGACAGCTAATTCACACATACATGTAAGATACTTGATTGTTGATTATCAGTGAATCCTGTCATTGTCTTTGGTTGACAGGCGTTGCTCTTGAGATGAAAGTGTATGTCTACTGAGCTGGTATAGATGTAGGTTTCTTTCGAGCACTTTGCAGTTTAGAACACAACTGTAGAATAACACTTAGGTTCGAATAAGGACTGCTTTTGTGCTTCTGAGCAGGCAATGAGTGGTTCACCATGGGGTTTCCACTGTCAGCCCTATATCTGACAAAGATGATGCTATGCACAATCTTCAGTGCAGCTATCAATAGTTATGCGAGGCGTCTTGGCATAGCTTCTTCCTTAGTGTTTTGGGAGTTCCATCTGCTCTGAGTCAGCCACTGGTAGAGATTTGATTCCCAGGTCCTGGCGTGGCACAGCTTGACATTCTTGGAGTCATTCCTCCCCACTTATTGTATACCTTCTTCTTTTTCCATCAAGAAACTTAAGGGCGAATCACAGAGGTAGGCTGTGGCGTCATGAAATGAGGTAAATGATTACTTGATGTGTTAAATAAGAAAAGTGGGCCCTTGGTGGTTAATCATATCTTCCAAGGGCATCTGATCAATTCTTTCCCCTATTTAAAATTCTGAATTGGAACAACAGCTTAGCTTCGGATTTATTTGCCAAAAAATGTATTGCTAAAAAATGCTGCTTAGCCTTGTTATACATACTGAAGGTAGACCTGAATCTAGAAAAGACAGAACAGCATCTCTACAATGCATGTGACTCTTGCAGTGGAATAGCCACAGTTATCATGAGGCCCACAACACACCTCTGTTGTATCTGCTGGACTCCCAAATTAGTAGAAATTAATTTTAAAGTAAGAGCTTATTTCAAATCCAGGCAGTCCTCATTTAACATCTACTTATACAATGCTGAATGAGTTGTAGTTATGACCAGTCCTCACAGTTTTGGCCATCACACTGTCCCTGTGATTGCGATTCTGATCTCGTGGTGAGCTGTAGTCACATGATCATAATTTTCGGCACTCCCTGCTTGTTTCTCACAAGCAACATCCATGGGGAAGCCTGCAGAAAGTTGGAAGTCCCAGTCACATGCAGTCCTTGCTTAACTATGTGTATGGCCCTCACTTAACTTTGGCAACCAGGACTGCTGGAACTGCCATTGCTAAGCAGTGTGGTCACGTGACATTACAACTGCATTGCTTAGAGTGGCAATTCCAGTCCCAGTTGCTATCACAAACCAAATACTACCTAAAGACCAAATTTCATGAGATGAGCAAAAGTGATTTTTTTAAAAAAAAAACACCATCTTTCAAAACCTTCATCTATTAATTAGCATGATTAGGGGTTGAGATCAGTTAGAGTTGAGCAGTCTGGCGTACTGATTGAGATAACTGGTTTGGGACTGGGACAATTCTTGAGCATGCTACTTCACTAGATAATGTTGACTCAGTCACTCTCTCAGCCAACCTATGTCATAGCACTGTGGATATGAGGCTAATTGAGAGGACTTTGAGCTCCAATAAGAAATGCAGATTAGAATTGTAATTTTAAAAAGGAATTAAATAAAGATGATATGGATTATTTGGTTTATGCTCTGGATCAAATTTAGCACAGTGATATAGTCCTCAAGTTACGAACACAATTGAGCCCCAAATTTCTGTTGCTAAGTGAGATATTTGTTAAGTGAGTTTTACCCCATTTTTCGACCTTTCTTGCTACAATTGTTAAGTGAATCACTGCAGTTATTAAGTTAGTAACACGGTTGCTAATGGTTAAGTGAATCTGGCTTCCCCATTGACTTTGCTTGTCAGAAGGTCACAATCATGAGTCAATTGCCAAGCACTTGAATTTTGAACATATGACCATGGGGCTCCTGCAACAGTTGTAAGTGTGAAAAATGGCATTTTCTGTGCTGTTGTAACTTCAAACCATCACTAAACGAACTGTTGTAAGTCGAGGACAACCTGTATCTTTGATCAGAAAATCGTAAATTTGCTTCAGTTTGAGAAACACCATTCAGTCTACTTAGAATTTGAATAGACTCATGTAGGTTTGTATATTTGATCATTTTCAAAGTTCCATTGATTTTAGCAGAAAAATTACAGATGCTTAAATTTCTCTCATTTGCACTATTTTTTCTTCGGAATTTAAATAATCTACCTTTTCATGCACATTTATTGTCAGCAATAGCAAAAAGCCAGACTATTCCCCTAATTTATTCACTTCTTCAGTAGCCTCCAGTCTTTATAAAACCTTCAGCCAAGAGATACGTACAGATATTGTTGCACACTTTTAAGAATACATCTGTAAAAAGCCAAATTTTCTCTTCTGTAGTTGGGTTTGTCTTGTGCAAAGAAAGAACAGAATCAAATAGGGACATGAAATAGGAACAGGGGGTGATGTTGCATTAAGTCTGATGTAAATGGCTTTAGGTTTGACCAGATTTTAGCCTCCACCTTAATTCATATTTGTAAAGGAGGATCCATGAATGTGGATGACAGTTCTTCTTTTCAGCAGTAGAACATATGTAATGAGACATTTTGATCCATTTTAAATGAATGTGTGCACAACGCTAAATTTGCTCTAATGATAAAGTTCTCCAGGTTATATCTTTAATTCTATGTACTATTAATAAAAGTCCTCTGTATTATTTATTTATTTATTTATTTATTAAATTTGTATGCCGCCCAACTCCCAAGGGACTCTGGGCGGCTCACAACAATATAAAAAACTGTTAAAAAAACCATAATAAAAACAATTAAAAACAGTTAAAAAACTCATGCATACCGTTTCATGGCCGGACCTCGCCAATTACAGAGGCGAGATCAACGGCCCCAAGCCTGCCGGAAGAGCCAGGTCTTCACTGCTTTCCGGAAGGCCAGCAGTGTGGGGGCGGCCCGGATCTCAGGGGGTAGCTGGG
>QLTV01002419.1:9865422-9890029 GCA_003457575.1 Thermophis baileyi | reverse complement strand
GGTATCATCAGCATATTGCTGATACCTCACCCCGCATTGTCGGATGATCTCACCCAGCGGTTTCATGTAGATGTTAAATAAGAGGGGAGAGAGGACCGAGCCCTGAGGCACCCCGCAAACGAGGGGTCTAGGGGTCGACCTCTGTCCTCCTGCCAACACCGACTGTGACCGACCAGAGAGATAGGAGGAGAACCAACGTAACACGGTGCCTCCCACTCCCAACTCCCTTAGTCGTCCCAGAAGGATACCATGGTCAATGGTATCGAAAGCTGCTGAGAGGTCAAGTAGCACCAAGATAGAGGAGTGACCCCCATCTTGGGCTCGCCAGAGATCATCCATCAGCGCGACCAAGGCAGTTTCAGTGCTGTAGCCAGGCCTGAAGCCAGACTGAAAAGGGTCTAGAGTATTAGATTATTTCTGTTTATAAAATGCAGGGATGAGAGTTAGAATGAAAATATATTATTTGCTCTTTCATAATCTGAGCAGTTCCCCTCTGTGTTTAAAATCATACAATCGAATACATATGAAAACTTAGCGTTATGCATTGCTTACCTCAAAGCCTATTTAATTAAATGGAATTTGTTACCAGATTAAAGCCTTATTTTTATATGTAAGTGTATTTAGATTTAATCTACCAGGATTTAAATTCTGTCATGTGACACTTAGACCTATGCTCTTAATCCATCAGACACAAGTTGAATCTGGTTTTAATGTCTTATAAATTTATTTGGTTTCATTAACTTTTGTACCGGTTTTGAAGTCTTTTTGGAATTCTTCATTTTCTGAATTTAATGAGTCTTTATTTAATTAGCTGATTAGGAGAAATGGATGGGAAAAAGCTAATCTTTTACAACTGTTTCTCTTCACTTTATAAAACAATAAATTTTTATTCTTCAATTTTCACCTCTTTTCTTATCTCTAAGTGGCAACATGTTTATAGGGGAAAGTACTTGAAGTAGTGGTTCAATGTGGCATACAGAACTGTAGGTATGCAAGCAGAACACTTATCACTACTAATTAGAGGGATTGAGCATTTATTTATTTATTTATATTTATATCATATCTATCTCCCTCATAGAAGAAGTTTAAATAAATCTTTTCAAACATTGGTTACAGGTAGTGGAATAGCTCTTTGGAAAGCTGGAATTAATATTTGGAAATTATTGAGAATTCTTTTCTGCAGTGTTTTTATATGGTTATAAACTAGTGGAGTTGTATCATACCAGTAGTTGAAGATATAGTGAATGTAAGGGAAAGATCCTTTTGGCTTCTAGAATGTTTGTTTATTTAATTTATAGATCATATTTGTATAGCTGTCCATCTCATAGAATGTAACTCTGGACAGCGTACAATAAAACCATAAAATAATACTAAAGCAATGCCATTAAAGTATTAATGTTATTATTAACATCAATAATAGCAAAAGCTAAAGCTAAGCGAAAGTGTTAGATATTATGAACAGTGGAGCCATCTTAGGAGATCACAATAAGCCTTGAAGTTACAGTTTACACATTATTTTTACCTAATGTAATTTGGTAAGTTATTTATATTTTACAAACAATAGAGCAGAGGTACAAGTGGGGAAAAAACCCCTCTAGGTCCCAGTCTAAGAGCTGTCCTTTTCCTTATATTTAGGGGCAATACCTATTGTTAGATATTAGGGCTGTGCAAATCCTTTGAAAGAGGTGTTTTGCAATGCATAATAGCATTGATTCTCTCTTCAAATCAGTAAAGCAGTTATGTCATTTTCCAGGTTTGTGTGGTTGTTTTATAAGCTATTGTTAGCTGGCTCTGCGGGTGGGTAAACATAGCCACTACATGAACAAGTATGCATATAACAACTGAGAACAATTTATGAAGTGGCTGCAGGAGTCTGCAAAAAGACAAATCTGCTTTAATGAGACACCACCATTTTTGAAAGACTTATACTTGCTTTATCTTGTTTTTCTTATAACTGCTCTGTTAAGAATTCCCTCCATAGATGAAAAACGGAGACATCAATTTGCCAAATACTACTTGGTCAGTTCAGCACAACTTTAACCAGCTCCCAATCCTGTCCTCCTGCTATGCCCACCTCTAACCATTTATGTCGAATAAAAAAGCCTATCTGGAAATTGGTATTAATTTGGTTGCTCTTCTGCTTCTTTTGCAGGGCATTGGGTCCACAATGGCCACAGCTTTGCCCAGAACCCTTGGTGAATTGCAGCTTTATCGCATCCTGCAGAAAGCCAATCTCTTGTTCTACTTTGATGCCTTCATTCAGCAGGGAGGGGATGACGTTCAGCAATTGTGTGAGGCAGGTGAAGAAGAGTTCCTTGAGATCATGGCCTTGGTTGGCATGGCTAGCAAACCTCTTCATGTCCGAAGGCTGCAGAAAGCTTTGAGAGACTGGGTCACAAATCCAGGCCTTTTTAACCAGCCTCTCACTTCCTTACCGGTCAGTAGCATTCCAATATATAAGCTACCGGAAGGATCGCCAACTTGGCTGGGAATATCCTGCAATAGTTATGAACGGAATAATAGTACCCGGGAGCCTCATGTGAAGATTCCAAAATGTGCCGCCACAACCTGTGTTCAGAGTGTGAGTCCTGGCAAATCTGATGGAGTGGGGAATTTAGTGCCGCAAAACAGTAGTGAGCAGAGACTCTGGCAAGGACACCATGGAACTGAGAGCGAGCACAGCCTTTCCCCTGCTGACATTGGTTCTCCACCCTCACCAAAGGATAACACAGAAACTTTGGATGCAGCTGCAGCTCTGTCAGTCACCGAGTGTGTGGAACGCATGGTTTCCACTCTCCCCAAAAGTGACTTGAATGAAGTGAAAGAAATGCTGAAAATCAATAAAAAACTGGCTAAGATGGTTGGTCATATCTTTGAAATGAATGATGAGGACCCTCACAAAGAAGAAGAGATTAGAAAGTACAGTGCAATATATGGCAGGTTTGACTCGAAGAGAAAAGATGGCAAACATCTCACCCTTCATGAGGTAAATTGGGGACTGATATTCTCTGCTAGCTCTTTTTCAAACACCTCAGGGTTTTTTTCACCACCACCCCAATCAAATTTGCTAGGGAAACATTGATACTAATCAGAATTTTATAGGCACGAAGCACTTTTAATAAATTATTTTTATAAATGTAAAATATTTTAACAAAATGTAATACATTAGGTGCTTTTGTGGAGGACACATTAAAGAAAATAGTAGTTGAATTGAAAATTGACTGGTTTTTGTCATTCCAGAACTTGGAATTGATAAACTGACATCTTTTTAAATCGATGTTTTGTTTGCTCCTTTTGGAAACTTCTACAGTAAATTCACATTTAGATTATTTTAAATATCTTCCTTTAAAGCACGGGTGTCAAACTCACAGCATCACGTTGCCATCACTTGATGTATCGCGACGTTTCTTCGTGGAGCTGCAGTGGGCGTGGTCTGCGCGTGACGCATCCAGCCCATGGGCTGCCGGTTTGACACTCCTGCTTTAAAGAGATCTTAATATAAGGAGCTTGATTAGTAATTATCTGTTTTGAAGTGTGCTCTGAAGTTAGGTTTTTCATGCATTTGGATAAAAAAAAAATGTTGGTAAATGATGAAAGGATCTTCAAATGTTTTGATTTCTCTCCAAACAGAACTGTTGTATTCCCAAGGAGATGGTCAGCTGTTCAGGGACACACACTATATTTTTAAAGCTTTCATTCATTTCATCTGTAGCTCTTTGAAACCATATGTCTGTATGATATATTGCAGCATTTAAATCCAAGTTCAAGATAATTACGCTTTGAAGTACCCATTTGTATTGGATGTTGCTGAACAGCAGTAAAACAATTGAGTGAATGTATATTGTCCAATTGTATAAGCACAATCTTAACAATTAATGCATTTTATTTCCCTTTGAGGATAAGAACGAAATATTTCCTTTGGAAAAAGCAAGAAAACAAATAATTGTAACTGTATCTAATAGAGTTAAATATGTCTAATGACATTGGTGATTTTGAACATGTTCAAGACGTTCTTGGATTTGTGAAAAAAATTATAAACTGTTTTATATAAAAATGTTTCTCTTTCAGCCTTGGTTGTTATCTTTACAAGCACCATGTAGTGTATGTTAAAACCCTTGAGGTTTTGATAATTTGCCTGTGTCTACTTAGCATAATTGGCTTTCAAAAGCTGGCTTTTATTCATTTTTTCATAGATTGTAGTATGCAGTTGTACATAATTACTTTGATTGTTTTTCATTAGCAGTACATTCATTTATTAATTGGCATAAAATATATTATTCTCAGTTGTAACATTTACTAGTTAAAGATACAATTTCCTATGCATTTTCCTGGGAGTTGCGTTCACTAAACTCAGTGGAGCTTCACTTCTGACTAGTCATATATAGCATGGCACAATTAAGAGTATTTCTTCAATTTTGGATAAATGACAGACCAGTTTACTTGCTCTTTTGACGATTCTCTGCCCAATCCTAGTTAAATTTATTATAACAGTTATTTTTTGGACGTCGGTGCATATTTTATGTGCATGAAATCTGTGGATTTGCATATATAGGGCTTTTGAATGTTGGAAATTTTATTGCTTGGGTTTGTAATAAATGATCAGTGTTAAGGAAAGGCCATCAGCTGAACTTCCTTGGATTTGCTTTGTCAAAGGGGTGGTTTCTTGCAGTTATGTCATTGCTAGTGAACAGTAGTTTTAAGTTGATGGGCTAAACCAAAGGCCCTTCTTTCACATGAAAGAAAACACATTTCTTTCATGTGATCTCCATAACAAATATAGCTTACTGCAGTAAAATAACAATTCAGAGCCAACAAACATTTGTTTTTCTGGTCTTTTTTTTTTAATGGATCATGAAGCTTGAAAAATGTGCCCTATTTTACTTGTTACATATTTTTCCATCACTTCTGAGCAACAAACTTATCAAAACTTAAGATGATTTACGGTACTGCTTAGGTATGAAAAACATAGTCTTCCTTATTTACCAAAGGAAGGATAAATAAAAGTAGCTGTAGAAGTAATATACAGAATGCTTGCTCTTCGGCTCCTCCCTTCCATTTAAGGTTGTTGTGGGAGGATCTACAGAATTTCTCCTCTATATCAGACACCATCTTTCCCTACTCTCAGTATTAATGAGCTTTCTCTAGTTATTTTGTTGACTTACAAATTTGTAGAGTAAGTAGTTTTTCTGAAGCTATCTAAATAATCCAGTAATTTAATATGAATTTATATAGAGAATGAGGACTTCATCTTGCATTAAATTTCTCCAAGTGGCTTCTAACAAACTTTCCTCTTTCATTTCCTCTGATTTCCAACCATTATTTGGTTTGTCCCACTAGTGATGGCTTCTCTCTAGATAGTTGAAGAGAGACCCATCTTTCTGCAGTTTAGGGTCATTGTGCGCTAGATACAGAGCTCATGTCTTCAGATACTGGTTGTTCAGTCTTCTTGCCTAACTTTTGTCTTTAGAGACAAAGGTTGGGATATCTCAAAGAGACATGGGGGGATATCTTGTAATTTCCAGTACCATGCCATGCATATTTTAGCTGGTATTTACTTCTAGGATGAGAAAGGAACTTCTTTCTCCACAATCGTGTATTTGCTTATTCAGAAGAACAAATTTCTGCTATTGTGGAAAGCAGTTTATTATGTGTGCATATGTAACCAAAACCTATTTAAGCAGATTCCAGGCTGTATGCGACACAGTTTTTACAATCCAGATTACCTCTCTGTATAAACATATCATTGTCCAATATTGGGGTAAACTAGATTGATTTGAACATATAGATATTTTTGAGCTGACAGCCTAAATTTCTGTCCATTTGACTGTTAGGAAAAATCTGTCTCGTTCTAAATGTAGGACATGTGAAAAAAAAGGAGTTCCAAAAGAGTTGGCTGCCACAAATTCTGTCAATTACCATAGAAATTCTTCACTGAAGAATATGATATACAAGCCCACACAACGTTTCTGCATTTTATATTAATGAAACATTAAATGTTTAATAATAAAAATATTGTATTAAGTTTTATTTTTGGGGGAAATGGAATAATATTTTTTTTATACCTGAATGAATACATTTTAATCCTTCTTCTTATTAAAATAGGTAGAATGTAAACGGGAAGTGTTATTTTAAAATACTTCTTTCTCGTTTGCAAGAGAATTAAGTGAGCTAAGTCACAGTAATTCTTTCCATCTTCACGAAGACCACAGCATCTGTTTTAGTATGGGAGGATGAAATGACAGTTGGAGTAATGGTGCTCATTTGGTCAATTGTTGACAGCTTTAGAGTTTTAGAGGGAATTGGCTGACTCGGAATGCATTTCAGTGATTACTGGCTTCAGGCTTCAGTTTAAAATTTCAGCTTATTGGAAATTTAATTGATCATGAAATAAACATTCTGCTTCTTGTGCTGGTAAAAATTTGCAGAACTCACTCTTAAATGATTTACACAAACACCTCTGTTACGTTATGTATTTATTTATCACATTTATTTATCAAGTTTATGTGGCTGCCCCTCCTCTCACAAGAAGTGACTCTAGGCAGTGAACAGCAAAAAAGTATAAAACAGTAAAAATGTCAAGCACACGCATTAAAAAAAGTTGAAGTAAAGAGCACACATGAGATTTGATCAGTAATGGAGCCACCTCAAGATCTTACTGGTCCCCTGAGACCCAGCAGGCCTGAGGCAGCAGGTTTTATTTATGAAAAAATAAGGGATCGAGCTGACCTCACTTGGGGATGGCGGGTGGGGGTTAATGTCCCATAAGGCGGGTGCAGGGCAAAGAAGCCTCCTCTCTTGGGACATGCCAAGTGTAGTCCCTGAGAGACAAGAGCTGTAGCATGCCTCCCTTGCTAAATCTGATGGGATAAGCCAATGTAATCAAAAGAGAGACAGTCCCTCAGATAGCCCATTCCCATGCCATGAAAGCCTTTAAAGGTCAACCCAGCACCTTGATTTGGACCTGGAAGCACACTAGCAACTAATGCAGCTCGCAGACAAGACACATAATGTGCTGTTTTATAAGCACACATAACTGCTTGCACCATTGCGTTTTGCATCAACTGAAACTTTTGGATACCTTTGAAGGGCATTACAGTAATCCAATCAGGAGGTGACTAGAACATAAGTAACTATAAGGTGAGCCTCCTGATCTAGGAATGGGTATAACTAATGCACAAGCTGCGCAAAGGGCCTTCTAGTTACAATTGCCATTTGCTCTTCAAGCAGGAGTTGTGAGTCCAGGAGGACCAAGATTATGCACTGGGTCAGTCTGGGGTTGAATAACCCCATCTAACACTAAAGGTGATAGCCCTAGAATCGTCAGGCTCCCAGATCCAAACCTACTCAATCTTGCCAGGGTTCAGCTGAAAGCTGCTGTTCTCCTGTGCGCTGCCTGGAAGTCCAAGTATGGGTTATCAATTCGTCTGATTTGCCAGGGACTGAGTTGCATTTTCTTTGGCCACGCCTCTTCCTCCGGCCAAGCTCCAGTTTTTTCAACTGAGTCGGCCTAGAGGGGCGTAGATTGAGTTGCTCCTGTTTATTATTATTATTATTGCATTAAATTGGAATCTAATTAGGATTAATTGGAAACTGTAAATTTGAACAAATTGATTTGGCTGGAAAGTGACTGGGTGTTTGTGCAAGACTTGTCTCTGCGTCCAGCGCGGCGCTGAGATCGCCCTGTAGCCGCCATTGTCACATGTTGGTTGAGAGGGCAGGTACGATAGAAGAAACTGCAGCGCAACAAATCCACCTTTGAAGCCCCGAGGCTTGTCTCGGCTCCGGCTGGCTGCTCGGAGCTTCGAATTTCGAGTGGAGCTGTGCTGATCGGCTCGCTGATAGCGGCCATTTTGTGGGCGTTTTTTTTCCTGCAGCTCCGATCGGCTCGAAGCCCAGGAGGGGTGCAGCAAGCTTCTGGAGAGATTTTGAGCTACGATAGCCTTTCCAAGACCGAGGCTTCGGTCGGGAATACTCTAGCCTTCGTTTTCCACGCAAGCAGCCGTATTGCCGGTTGCAGACATGAGGCATTAAATGCTTGCAGGCGTAAGTGACCGTATTGCCAGTTTCGCGCCAAATCGTTGCTGTAGCTGATTGCACTTGCCCAGCTCCAGTATTCCAGGTCGTTCACCTGGCACCATCTCTAATTGTCGTGAGGCGCAGTGAGTACTACTGATCCCTACCAGGGATAAAATCTCCTGCTTGTAGTTGTGAGCTGGAAGGGTGATTCACCAAAATTAAGCAGCATTTATTATGGCTGAATGAAGGGATTCTATCAGCAGCAGTTCTGCTGATTCTTCCCCCTCTCAGAGGATGGATGAATGTTCCCAGTCCAAACGGGCTAGAAAGGGAGTAGAGGGCCTTTCTACCAGGTCTAAATCCTTTCATTCCAAATCCAAATCATCTGCTTCTGATAAGGATGCCCTTAGAAGACAAAGGGCTTTGGAAAAGCAGTTTGCAAAAGCACAAAAGCAGGCTCAGCTTGCAAGGGGCTCTGAAGGTGCTACTGCATCTTGCATATCCTTGCCTATGGAGATTTCATCTCAGCTCCAAGTGGAAGACCAACTGGCATGGTGCCCTAATTTACTCCCTGACCCTCAAGCCATTCCTCTGGCTTCTATTCAGGATGAAGGTTTTCAGACCTCTGGTCTATCAGCTTCTGTGTCACAGGCTGGGGCTACATCCGCTCCTTCAGCCACTTTTACGCCTAGAGCGGCGGGACTCCGCCCACTAGAGCTTGCAGACCAAGGGTTGCCTACAGAGCTAAATAATGCTATTTTCAATACCATTGCTATGGGTATTGATGCAGCTCTGGCCCAAAGAGGCTTACTAGGCCAGGGGTCTAGAGTTCCTCCTCAGAGTTACTCTCAAGGCAGAGATTATATGAGAGAATCTTGTTCCCTGACTCCATCAAGACATAGTGTAGCCTCTTGGGGGGAGGAGGAAGAAAATTCGAAGGAATTTGATTTTTCTGAGGATGAGGAAACTTCTCCAAGTAAACCCTCATATTCTGGCCTTTTTAATCCAGCCCAGTTTAGCACATTGCTGTTTAAAGCCAAAACTACTGCTAACTTAGGTGGCACAGTTCCCTCGGGGGATCGGCCTGTGGCTCCTCAGGACCTTTCCACCAGCCTGTTTTCAGAGCAGGTTTCGGAGCAGAAGATGATTCCTTCACCAAATTTTTTTGTAGATTTAATTACAAGACAATGGGAACAACCAGGCTCTATACCGGCCCCCAGTGGCATGCATAAGTGCATGTATTCCACTGAGCAGGAGTTAGAGGAGCTTTTGCAGCTTCCAGTCATAGATGCTCCTTTAGCCAGTTTCGCTTCCTCAGCGCTCCTCCCTTCTGACACAGCAGAAGGACTAAAGGCTGAGGACAGGAAGGCAGAGCTGTCTGCTTGCAAAACTCATCAGGCGGCTGCTTGGGCTATTAGATCAGGCACAGCAGCTTCATTTTTTTCCAGGACCTCTCTTTTATGGCTACATCAAATGCAGGCCAGGGCCTCCCCTGATGATGTCCGGTTGCAACAGGACATTCGCAAATTAATAGCTGCGGCTGAATATTCAGCGGATGCAACCATCAATGCAGCGAAATTTGCTTCCAGGGCCCTGGCTTCAAATATTGCTTCCAGACATCTATTGTGGCTTTGCCAGTAGCAAGCCGACGTGAAATCCAAATGGAGGTTGGCATCGGCTCCATTCAAAAGTCACCAGCTTTTTGGTGAGGTGTTAGACCCGATCTTAGTGGAAGGAAAGGACAAAAGGAAGGTTTTGCCTCATGTATATCGACGGGCAGAGAGGAGACCTTTGACCTTCTATAGAAGGCAGTCCTTTCGAGGATCTGACACGTGGTTTTCCGCTCAACCTTATCAGCGTCAGTACTCCCACAATCCTGACAGGCCTCAAGACAGATCGTCCTTTAGGGACAGGGCTCGTCAAGCTCAATTAAGGAAACCCTTCCGTGGGTCCAGCAACCGCCCGTACAGGTGCACTAAGTGACTCTCGGTCACACATTCCCATTGGGGGCAGGTTACAAGTGTTTGCCGACCAATGGCGAGAGACGACTACGGATGCATGGGCGTTACAAACTGTGAGGCTCGGGCTCACCCTGGAATTTACATCCAGCCCTCCGCATCGCTTTGTCCAATGCCCCGTTTCCAGAGAGCCCACAAAGAGGGCCCTCATGCTGGCCGAGATTCAACACCTGAGGGACATCAGGGCCATAGGAAAGGTCCCAAAGGATCAGGAGGGGAGGGGTTTTTATTCCGTTCTGTTCCTGGTTCCCAAAAGTTTGGGCCATTTTGAATCTAAAAGAACTCAACGTGTATATAAAGTACAGGAGATTCAAAATGCAATCCCTTCTTATGATCCTGGGTTGCATCAGGAAGGGAGATTTTATGACCTCCATAGACCTAAAGGAGGCATATCTCCACGTGCCCATCAGGCCGTCCCACAGGCAGTTCCTCAGATTCACTTATGCTGGCCACCATTGGCAATACAGGGCTCTTCCCTTCAGACTATCCTCAGCCCCACGGGCCTTTACCAAGCTCCTGGACATTCTAGCAGCGCACCTACGCACCAGATCCATCCACCTGCAGTGTTACTTGGACGACGTGTTAATTCAGGCGTCGTCTTTAGAGCGGAGAGGGATCTCCTGGTCACAGTCCAGACCCTGCAGGATCATGGTTTCTCCGTAAATTGGAAGAAAACCCACTGTACCCCGTCCACCAGGCTATCCCATTTAGGGCAATTATCGACACCCTGTCCTCCCGAGTCTTCCTCTCGCAGGAACGCAGGGACAGCATAAAAGAGATGTTGCAGCAGGTGAGATCATTAGATTTGCTGCCTCTACTACTGCTTTCCCAGCTGTTAGGCAAAATGATATCGTGCCTGGCCATATTGCCCTGGGCTCGACTTCATTCCAGGCCCTTACAATGGCTGCTCCTGCCCAGCCAGTGGTCAGGTCACAGCAATTCGATCTCCCACATCAAAGTTCCCAAACGGGACCTGCGCTCATTGGATTGGTGGGTGTCGCCTGCCATGGAGAAGGGCTCGCTGTTTCGAGAGCCGACACGACTGGTGCCGACATCAGACGCCAGCCTGTTTGGATGGGGCGCTCACCTCAACGCCAAAGTAGCTCAGGGTCATTGGTCGCAGCAAGATCTTGCAACGACATCAATTGGCTGGAGCTGAGGGCATCTCACCTGGCACTCTGCCATTTCCACCAGATCTTGCAGACCAGCACGTCCTGTTGTTGACAGACAATGTCACGGCAATGGCGCATGTGAACAGGCAAGGGAGCACACACTCCAGAGTGTTGATGCGCAAAGCAAAGAACCTTTGCACCTGGGCGGAGATTCATCTGCGCTCCTTGCGGGCGGACCACATTTCGGGGGTATCCAACACCCAGGCAGACTGGTTGAGCAGGACAACACTTGACCAGTCCGAATGGCAACTCCACCTAGTACTATTGGGCCAGATCGTGGAGAGATTCGGCCGTCTGTCTCTGGACTTGTTCGCCAGCCCTCAAAATGCGCAACTCCCACGATTTTTCCCCTGTTTCCACACTCCAGCAGCAGAGGGGACCAACGCCCTATGACTACCTTGGCCGGCGGGACTATTGTACACCTTCCCTCCGACTCCACTAATTCCACAGGTCGTCGGGAAGATCATGGAGGAGGAAGCAGAGGTGATCCTGGTGGCTCCTCACTGGCCGTGGAGGCCATGGTTCGCGGACTTGATGACGTTATCAATCTCACACCCATGGAAGATCCCCCCTCACAGGATCTCCCTTCGCCAAGGAACCGTGCAACATCCAGATCTGCAGTGGCTCAAGCTAGCCATTTGGCGATTGAGCGGGAGAAGCTCAGGAGGGGTCACTATTCAAGGAAAGTGATTGCCACCATTCTGGCTTCCAGAAGGGCGTCGACGACTAGGATATACGAGGCCACCTGGGTGGCTTATAGTCATTGGTGTGCCACTTGGGATCTATTGCCTACAACAGCAACTGTACCGCAAGTTCTGGACTTTTTGCAGGTGGGCTTTGAAAAAGGCCTATCCACAAATACTCTTCCCAGACAAGTGGCAGCCTTAGCCACCATCCTTCAAGGAGAGGGCTCAATCCCACTTTCACATCACCCGAGGGTGCGGAGTTTTTGAAAGGGGTGTCCAACTTGTTACCTTCAATGGTCCACAGGTACCCTACCTGGGATCTGTCAGTTGTCCTGCAAGCGTTCACGGCGTCTCTGTTCGAGCCTCTCCACTCGACTAGTATCAGGTTGTTGACTTTCAAGGTGGCATTTCTAGTGGCAATAACTTCAGCTCGCAGAATTTCGGAACTAGCAGTCCTGTCGGTGCATCAGGACTTACGTATTTTTCATGCCGACAGAGTCATCCTTCGTTTAGATCCAACGTTTGTGCCAAAGATCAATACATTGTTCCACAGGACTCAGGAAGTAATCCTGCTGGATTTTTGCCCGAATCCTAGACATCCAAGTGAAAGGCGTTGGCATACTTTGGACGTCCGCAGGGCGTTACGCAAATATATTAAGCGGAAGGAACAGTTTAGGCGCTCGGAGGCGCTCTTTGTGTCCTTTCAACCTAGGACAATGGGCAAGAAGTGTCACCATCTACCATAGGTCGTTGGCTGAAGGCCTGCATCGCGCTGGCCTATGAGCATCAGGCCAGACCAGCTCCTCACCACATAACAGCGCACTCAACCAGGAGTGCGGCCACCATGGGGGCGTGGGCTGCGCAGGCCTCTATCCTTGAAATTTGCAGAGCAGCCACGTGGGCTTCGCCATCAACGTTTGTCAGAAATTACAAACTTGACATGTTTGCCTCGGCGGAGGCAGTTTTGGGAGACAAGTGTTGCAATGGGTTCTACCGGCCGAGGGGACCCTGGACCAATCTGTTTCCCGCCCAACATCGATTTAGCTTGGGTATATCCCATACTTGGACTCTCCAGGCAGTGCACAGGAGAATGAACGTTGGACTTACCTGAACGTGCGTTCTCTGGGCGCTGCAGGAGAGTCCAATCCCACCCTGGTTCTGGTATGGTCCGGGGTCCAGGAGTGGCCGATGTATCGAATGGACTATGTCTTCTGCAAATCCGGGTCTTCGTTGAAAAAACTGGAGCTTGGCCGGAGGAAGAGGCGTGGCCAAAGAAATTGCAACTCAGTCCCTGGCCAATCAGACGAATTGATAACCCATACTTGGACTCTCCTGCAGCGCCCAGAGAACGAACGTTAAGGTAAGTCCAACGTTCATTCCCCATCCAGACTGTCACAAACTCCAGATACTAGATGTATTGACTAGGTTCACAAATCATGCTAAGTCAAGATTTGTTGAATTATGCATTACTTAATAAATTAGATCTGAAATACTTGAATTACAGGGGATTCTTTTTGTGAGCCTATTTAGAACCAGGCAGAGGTACATTCTATTTATTAATTCCATGGAAAGGTATCAATAGAATGGAATATATGTAGCTCATTGTTGAACTATGGACTCCTTGGTTCTCTCTGAGCTTGGTTGTTTACTTGCAGACATTTCATTAACATCTTCGTTGCTAGTGTGTGTGTGTGTGTGTGTGGTTTTCTTATTGGTAGCTCTTTGATTAGGGTATTGTTTTCTGCCTGTTTGTCTGGTGTTAATCCCTGATTATCAGGTTGTTGTTGCTGGCAGGGCATGCTACTATATATGAGAGCAAACCCCACACTCAGTATATTGACAATGTTACCTAGTCAGGTAATGAAATAATCATGCTCACATAGCACCAAGGTGAAAAGTATTTTCTCCATAGTGGGTTGAGCTAGCATCCAGGAATGGGTTGACCTCGTCTGTTCGTTTGATTGGACTGAGTCTGTCAGAGCTGAAATGCCATGCCTCTGTTGCTAGGGCTTCCCAGCTTTTGACTCAGTCCTCAGCGTGGACAGACGTGTCAAGCTATTCTCCCATTCCTGACTGCTCAACTCGAGTTTTAGGAGACTTCTAAATTGTCAAATTGTGAGTTTTCCCCAGCTGACTCCCTCTCCATCTGACAGAGTCGCTGGGTCGATTTGATTCGATTCAGCTCCGAGCTTCGGCTCCAGCCACTTACAGCTTTCTCTCTTGCTGTCAAGGGACTTTCACACTACGTAGGTGCCTTGGCACTCGATTTAGCATAGGAGCTCTGCACTCCACCAATTGCAGCGACAGGCAGACCCGTCGCGAAGGGTCTTCCCTAACAGTTTAACAGCCGTTGAGATGACTCCAGCTGCTGCCGAGAACTTAGAAGCTCTGCGCTTCAACCAGCGAGCCATTTAGAAAAAGCCGCCATTTTAAGGGCTGCGCACCCTCGTTAACGGCCATTCAGCTTGCCGCTTCAGGAGTCTAGCGCTCCAATTTTGCCACCATTGCTCACCACTGTTAACAACAATGAAGCTGCCACCCTAAGAGCCTCGAGCTAGTTTTTTTTCTCTCGGCGGAATAGGCGAGCTGTAGCCTCAGGAGCCTAGCGCTCCATTGAAAATTGCCGCCAGCGCACCCAACGGCCAAGAGCTTCGCACTCTCAAACATGGCTACAAAAGCGGCTGCGGCATCAGGAGCTCAGCGCTCCATTGTAACTTGCCGCCAGCGCACCTAACGGCAAGGAGCTTCACACTCTCAATCGAGGCGCCAAAAGCGGCTGTGGCTTCAGGAGCTCCGCGCTCCATATCGACCATCCAGCCTAGCACTCTGGATTGCAGCCAATCACAGCGGCTGTGGCCTTAGGAATCTAGCGCTCCACCTGTCAGTGGCCACCATCAATTAAGCCGGCAAGAGCCTTGCGCTCTACATTGCGCCTAATTTAGGCCAGGAGTCTTGCACTCCATTGACGGTCTCCCACCAGCTATGCGGCGGTTTCAGGCCTCAGGAGCTTCGCGCTCCGCTGGACAGATTGCCGCCTCATATGTTGGTTTTATACGACCACAGAGGCTTGCGGCCCATATATCTGCTGCACGTACGGCTTCAGGAGTTTCGCGCTCCATATTACCAAGACCAGAGTACCTGAACCACCTGTATTTGCCCTCAAAAGCACCAGACGCGTTGGAGGGATCATTAATGGCGGACAAATGAGCTGCCACAAGCAAAGCTAGCTCCAAGGTGAGCAAGAAAGGGACATCTTCCACCTCCACTGCCTTGTCTGAACCTGCAGCCGGGCATTCAAAGCAGCCCCAAAGAGAGAGCAACAAATCTAATAAGCGCTCCAAGGCAGAAGAGAGGGATGAGCGCAGGAGAGACAGAGCCCTAGAAAAGATGTGCGCCAAGTCAGACAAGAGAGGCTCCACCTTATCTAATGCACAGACAGCCACGACATGAAGGCAGGCCTCGCTCCAGGAGTCTCTCCCCTGGGGGATCTGGAGAGCAGCCTTCTCTAGATGTTTCCATACCAAACATGGAACAGGCAGGCCTCTGGGGCCCCATCCCAGCACTACAAGGTCCAAATGCGGGTTGTGGTCAGCTGACCAATAAGCCCAGGCCTGAGGCTACCTTTACGCCGACTGCGGCAGGGCTTAAACCAGAAGTGGGGTCAGACCCTATATCTTCGGTCAACATGCAAACTATCATAGCTGATGCCATTCGGCAAGGCATTGCTGCTGGCCCCCAGCAGTCCAAACGGTCAGCCTCTGTAACTTTGAGACCATCATTGGAACATGACCATGACCTAGACAACCCGTTCCAGGGGGATTACACTGACTTCCCTGAGCCAGATTCTCCCAACCCTTCCATAGGGAGTCATTCTCAGATTTCGGAGGAGGAAGGTCACGGGGAGCTGGACCTTTCGGATGACGAAGGCATGTTACCTGAACAACCAACCTTTGCGGGGTTGTTTCAATCGGGGCTCTTCAAGGCTAAAAACGCTGTTAGCCTTGGGACTCAAACGGCTGACCCACTGGCAGAGCAATCCGCTCCAACTGACCCGCTCTACACTGAGCCTACTGCCCAGGCGGATGTAATTCCATTGCCAAGACTATTTGTCGATGAAGTGCAGAGACAATGGTCTTCCCCTGGGTCCGGCCCCAATCCCGACCCATCTGCGGCTGACAGGAAGTTAGCAATAGCAATAGCAATAGCACTTAGACTTATATACCACTTTACAGTGCTTTACAGCCCTCTCTAAGTGGTTCACAGAGTCAGCATATTGCCCCCAACAATTTGGGTCCTCATTTTACCCACCTCGGAAGGATGGAAGGCTGAGTCAACCTTGAGCCGGTGAGATTTGAACTGCTGAACTGCAGCTAGCAGTCAGCTGAAGTAGCCTGCAGTACTGCACTCTAACCACTGCGCCACCTCAGCTCAAGTTCTATAATGTAGGTCCAGATCTGGCGCGGGTCCTTCAGACCCCAGCCGTAGACGCTCTGGTGGCGGCCTTGCATCCTTCCTCTGCTATGCCAGGGGAACTGGAGGAACTCCTAAGACCTGAGGACAGAAGAACGGAGCAAGCTGCAGAAGTCCCATCAGGCAGCGGCGTGGGCAGTCCGGGCATCGACTACCGCTTCGTTCTTCACTCGCACTTCCTTGATCTGGCTACGCCAGCTACAAGAAAGGGTCCCTGCATCGGACATCAGAGCACACCAGGATATCAACAAGCTCCTGGCGGCGGCTCAGTTTTCGGCGGACACCACCTTAAATGCAAGATTCGCATCAAAAACCATCGCGTTGTTGGTAGTGGCCCGCCGCATTCTCTGGCTCCGACAATGGCAGGCGGACACCCGCCATAAATAGCACCTTGCCTCCGCCCCTTTTACAGGTCAGCATCTATTCGGAGAGGCTCTGGACCCGATATTAGTAGAGTCCAGGGACAAAAGGAAAGTCCTCCCCACATTCTCCAGAAAGGGCAGTTTCCGTTCGACCCCTTATTTTCGTCGGCCCTCCTTTCGGCCCTCAGATACAGGTGCAGGATTTTCCAGGGCCCAAGGTCAGTACGGCCCGAGGCAGAGGCCTCAACCCAACAGGCCAACCAGAGGTAGACAGTTCAAACGGCCCTTTTGGGGAGGAGGAGGTCGCTCCTTTCGTCGCCCCAAGTGATTACGCGTCCATCCCTTCCTTCCATTGGGGGTCGCCTGGCCCTCTTTGCCGACCGGTGGGATGAGATCACATCAGACACTTGGATCAGGGAGACGGTGAGATCAGGTCTCTCCCTGGAATTCCTCTCCACCACCACCCCCCGAGGTTTTTCATCTGCTGCCCAGTTTCCAAAAATACTTCAAAGAGGGCCCTCACGGATTCGGCCATACAGCACCTGCTGAAGATTCGAGCTATCCAGCGGGTCCCAGAGGACCAATTGGGGCAGGGGTTCTACTCTATCCTTTTCGTAGTTCCAAAAACCTTGGGTGGGTGGAGAGCGATTGTTGATCTTAAAAAGTTGAACCATCATCTAGTATACAGACGGTTCAAAATGCAATCGCTATCATCAATTCTTGGGGGCATTATAGAGGGTGACTTCCTCGCCTCGACTGACTTAACGGAGGCCTACCTATCTGCCCCTACATCGGCAGTTCCTTAGGTTCTGCTATGCAGGTATTCACTTTCAGTACAGGGCCCTGCCATTCAGCCTCTCCTCTGGGCCAAGAGTGTTCACCAAGGTATTGGCGGTCTTGGCGACCCACCTTAGAGCTCTACCCGTGCGTGTCCAGTGTTACCTGGATGATATTTTAATACAGTCGTCCTCAATTCAACAAGCGAGAGAGGATCTCCAGGTAATGGTTCATACCCTCGGACACCACGGGTTCTCTATTAACATGGAGAAGAGCCACTTTACCCCTTCTAACCGCCTCCAACATCTGGGAGCGGTTATAGACTCCCTGGAGTGCAGGGTGTATTTGTCCCAGGAGCGACAGGACAGTATTAAAGAGATGGCAGGGATGGTCCAGCGGCAGCGCAGGGTCCCCTTAGCACTGCTCTCTACGCTCCTGAGCAAAATGATATCCAGCATTGCCATCACCCCTTGGGCACGGCTACACTCTAGAGACCTCCAATGGTTTCTCTTACCATTCCAGAGAACAGGCCGCAGCAGCTCGCCAGCCAGGGTCCAGGTTCCCAGGGAGGTTCTTCATTCCCTCAATTGGTGGAGGTCTCCAGCCACCTCCAGGGGATGCCTCTTTCGAGAGCCTCACCGTCTGGTGGTAACCATGGACACCAGCTTATTCGGTTGAGGAGCGCACTCCCAGTCGTGCATGGTCCAGGGTCGGTGGACCCAAGCTGAAAAGCAGCGCAACATCAATTGGCTGGAGCTACGGGCAGTCTACCTGGGCCTGCGTCACCTACAGCACCTGACCTCCGGAAAGCACATATTAGTGCTCACGGACAACGTGGCTGCGAAAGCACATATAAACAGGCAGGGGGATACCAGATCGAGATCCCTCATGCAGGAGGCCAGGAGGCTGGGCCTCTGGGCAGAGCGACATCTGCTGTCCATCTCAGCGGACCTCATCTCCGGGGGGTCAAATGTACAGGCGGATTGGCTCAGCTGAACGACCATCGACCACGCAGAGTGGCGCCTGCACCCATCCATCTTCCGAGACTTGACGAGTCGCTTCAGCCTCCCAGAGTGTGATCTGTTTGCTACCCCGGAGAATGCACAGCTGCCGAGGTTTTACTCGAGATTCCTGACTCCCAGGGTGGAGGGAGTCGACGCCCTTCGCAGCCAGTGGCCCCCAAGCCTCTTGTACACCTTCCCTCCTCTTTCCCTTCTTCCAAAAGTAATCAGGAAGATCCTGGAGGAGAAGGCGGAGGTCTTGCTTCTGGCACCGCATTGGCCCAAGAGAGCCTGGTTCGCCGACCTCATTGCTCTATCGGTGGCTCAGCCCTGGAGGATCCCTCAGAGCAAGGCCTCCCTCTGCCAGGGGGAGTTGGTCCACCCGGACCCCCGGTGGTTCCAACTGACCGCCTGGCACTTGAGTGGAGCACTCTGAGAGGGGACAATCTTTCCTCCAGAGTCATTAAGACCATTCAGGCCTCTAGGAGACCTTCCACCGAGCGCATATATTCGGCCACCTGGAAGGCCTTTTGCTCCTGGTGTACTAAGGTGGGGTTTTCCCCGGTAGAGGTCTCGATAGCCCAGATCCTGGACTTTCTCCAGGAGGGACTGGATAAGGGGTTATCACCCAACACCATCAGGAGGCAGGTGGCGGCCCCGTCCTCAGTATTGGCTTGTGGATTGCTGGAATCCCTGGCCCAACATCCCACCGTCCGCTGTTTTATCAGAGGGGCGACTAATCTCTGTCCCCCTGTAGTCCACAGGTGCCCCACCTGGGACCTGTCCAAAGTATTGACTTCCCTCACGGGGGCCCCATATGAACCCTTGAGATCGGCCAGCCTACGCCACCTTACGTATGTGGCGTTTCTAGTGGCTGTCACTTCGGCCAGGCGGATCTCCGAGATTGCAGCCCTTTCAGTACGGAAGTATCTGTGTGTCTTCCACACAGACAGAGTAGTCTTAGGTTTGGATCCTTCCTTTATTCCAAAAATAAACTCTTGGTTTCACAGGGTGCAGGAACTCATTTTACCTAATTTCTGTCCCAATCTGGTCCACCCTTTGGAGAAAAGGTGGCATACCTTAGAGGTATGGAGGGCCCTCCGGATCTATGTTAAGAGAACCACTGATCTGAGGAAGACGGAGGCCCTCTTTATTTCCTTTCAGCCGAACACTTTAGGCAACAAGGTCACACCATCTACGGTAGGGCGATGGCTGCAAGGAACCATAGCTAAAGCATACGACCTACAGTCCCTTCCGAGACCCACAAGAGTGACAGAGCACTCAACTCTCAGCACAGCAATGACGGCTGCATGGTCAACCCAGGCTTCGCTGGAGGAAGTCTGCAGGGCAGCCACTTGGTCATCCCTGTCGCCGTTTATTAGACACTACAGATTGGACACCTTTGCCTCGGCGGAGGCGGCATTCAGCCATCAGATCCTTCAGCGTGTCCATTCGGATGGCGAGACCTCGAACCAGACTGTAGCCCACCCATAGGACAGCCAGCTTTGGTATGTCCCATTCCTGGATGCTAGCTCAACTCATTATGGAGAAGGGGCGTTGGTCTTACCTGATACGGTCCTTCTCGTAGGGTTGAGATAGCATCCAGCCCCACCCAAGACTGTCTGGTCCTCGGCTGCGAGAAGATCCATGATAACAACATGTCGAGTCTGTCAATTCGTCTTCGTCAAAAGCTGGGAAGCCCTAGCAACAGAGGCGTGGCATTTCAGCTCTGACAGACTCAGTCCAATCAACTGAACAGACGAGGTCAACCCATTCCTGGATGCTATCTCAACCCTACGAGAAGGAGCGTATCAGGTAAGACCAACGCCCCTTCCGATTGGGAAATTATTTTCTGCTTGCTCCAACTCTTCTAAATGTCCCCACAGCATTTTAAGAAAACAAGCCATTTCTTTGTTATCCAGCTGTGAGGCAAATGTTTTTCTTTCTAGGATCAGTAAACTTAATTTAGCTTGTTCACTTTCTATTTAGGGGGGGAAAACTTCCCCAAATTAATTTGTTTGTTACAAAATTAAATTACTTATGCATTGAAGGTTTTAAATTGGTAGTCTAGTCTTACTGTCATTTCCATTCCTGGTTAGATGCATCAGTTAACCTTAAGCATTTAACTTTCCTAAAACTTTATTTTTTAAAATAATATATTAACAGGAGTGTAACCAACTTGTTATTTAGTGAGGCTTAATATAAAGCCATTTTAGCCATCTATTTCATTTTATTAGCTCTTTCTTAATAGATTGTCAAATCTGCAGTTGGAATAATTCTTTTGTTCATGCTTATTTTATACATTTTTGGCAGCACTGAAATTCCATAGACTATTTCTGGTGACATAGTTAGGTGTAAGATAGATATCATTGCTTCCAGTTGCTTCATCTCTTCTTTTATATAAATTAGTGTTCTGTTGAAATACTGGTTTTGAAAAGGAATGAGTACTTGAACATGTTGGAATAAAGATAAAAAATTAAAATGAATTATGTTTGAATTTGTACAAAAATATGACATATTTCTGGTTTCTTAGGTGTCAGCAAAACAGATTGTTCATAATAGCATCCTGTCTTTGCTAATAAACTTGTCATTCTTTGAAAGACAGTCCTGTAATCTTGATTCCGTCCATTCACTTTATCCCTACTTCTGTTTCCCTCATCCTTGCCAACATAATCATTTGTTCTAGGCTATCAAGCTACTTGAATCACACCCAAAGTATGTGAATTTCTGCTTACCAGTCAGTATTTACAAAGGCTATTGCACCATGGTGGAAGAGGAATGTTGACTGAAACAAATCTTATTGTATACATAGGTTGGTTTTGTTTATTCTGGGAAGTTTATACATGTTTACTTTAAAAATATCATTAATTAAGTAATTCTGTATTACAAGCCATATATATTAGCATCAGGATTTGAAGTGGGCAGAAAACTTTTGTACACTTCCTAGTGCTGATCACACAAGTGTCTTCACTGTAAGATTTAGAAATTTGATTCATTTTCAAGAAACGGAAGAGTTTTAGAGTGTTCTTAATGTGAAAACTAATAACAGTGGATAATGTTGTTTTGTTGGATATAAAGTTCCAAGGAAGTAGTTCTGACCCACAGTAATTGCTAGGGTACAATGATAAACTTGTAAAGTATTTTCAGCTCCACTGTAAGAGGGCATGATACAATTATAAGCATCCTCATATATATATGGCATATAAAGGCAGAGATCTCTGTAATGGTAGTTTAATACTCTGACGATGTCAGCAGATGGCTGACGAAAGCTTAGTAAAATTTTAATTATTTTAGTTCCGGAGTTCGCAGAATGTCTGTTTCTTTCTTTACATATATATATGTATATGTATATATATATGTATATGTATATGCATGCTGTCATATGGCGGTTGCATATTCTTAATTTCATAAATGTTTATTAATAATAATAACTTAATATGAAGCACTTATTTAGAATTCTGATTTATTTAAATTTCAGTTTCTAAGGAAGTTTAAGATTACAGGCAAGGACTACAGAAATTAGCACATGTGATAAAATACGTAATGTTGGTGAATCTTGCTTATTTTGCTTGAAATCCATTCTGAAACTTCCTGCACTTACAAAATACAATGATTGTCATATTTCCTACCCTTGTCAATGTTTTGTTTGTTGTGCCTTTGAGACTGTGACTCCTGGCAACTCCCTGGACAAGTCCTTGCAATTTTCTTAAAAGATTACCCTTCTAAGATTTGTGCCTGAAGCAGGACTGGAACTCTTGGTCTCTGAGTTCCTAGTCTGGTGCTTAACCACTACACCTAAACTGGCTCTCCTTATAAATATTAAATTTTCCATTTTCTGCTCTCTTATTTTAGATAACTGAACAATATGAAGTGAAAGTTTAAAAATTCTATCCTAAACCACTGCATTCACCATTACTATACAGGTAGTCCTCAACCTACGACCACAATTGAGCCCAAAATTTCTGTTGTTAAGTGAGTCATTTGTTAAGTGAGTTTTGCCCCATTTTACAACATTTCTTGCCACAGGGTTAAGTGAATCCCTGCAGTTAATAAGCTAGTGACCCGGTCGTTAAGTGAATCTGGCTTCCCCATTGACTTTGCTTTTCAAAAGGTAGCAAAAGGGGATCACATGACCTTTGGACACAGCAACGGTCATAAATATGAACCAGTTGCCAAGCATCTGAATTTTGATCAAATGATCATGGGGATGCTGCAAAAGTCGTAACTGAAAAATGGCCATAAGTCCCTTTTTTCAGTGCCGTTGTAACTTTGAACGGTCATCAAATGAACTGTTGTAAGTCGAGGACATGTATGGCTGATCTCGAAAACGATAATATGATTTGAAATGAAAGCTTAACAATATGACAATAAATTTCTCCGCACCAAAATCCAGCTGAAACAATATACATTGCTGAAACCACAAGGCTTTGATGAATGTATGTGGTTTTCTAAATTATGTATTTATTTATAGAAACATACAAAATATAAGCAAAAATCCCCCAAGACACACTTCAAAAAAGTATGATCCAGGAATCCCTGCAGTGATATTTCTTAAGGGTAAGGACCCAGAGGAAGGTTCTACTAATATCCAGGTCATTAGCCAAGAAAAGCTTTAAAACTGACAAGTAGCACCTTTGATTACACCTGGAAGGAAACTGGTAACTTCTGTAGCTCTCAGAGCAGAGATGTTACATGGGCATTTTGCCTTGTGCCCGTAACCTCTCAAGCCGCTGCATTCTGAACCAATCTCAGTATCAGGATCTTCAAGGGGTAGCTTCATATAGAACACATTGCGGAAATCTAAATAGGAGGTGATCGAGCCTGCACAAAGCTTCTCTCTGTGCAAGTAAAGCGGCAACCGGTGCATAAGGTAGACCCGTTCGAAGCTCTTTCTAGCCACAGCTGCCACCTGTCCTTCAATCAGGAACTGTGAATCCAAGAACACAGATTATAAACCAGCACTGAATGGGGGTTATGCCATTCGGTTAAGCTACTCTGTTTTGTGGGAATTAAATCAAAGTCTGTTCTTTCCCATCCAAACCTCTGCAGCTTCCTGACATTGTGGTAGAACATCCAACACATCCCTTGTCTGGGCTGGAGTTAAGATATTCAACTAAGTATCAGCTACGTATTGATGATATTTGATTCCATGCCAGTGAATGACCTTCACCAGTAATTTAGGCAGATATTAAATAAGTGGTGGGTAAGTGTCATTCTATGTGGCATTCTGTAGTGGAGGGCTTGATCCCTCCCCCTCAATTACGCTTGATTGGATCCACCTGCTTTGGAAGGAGGAAAACCCCTGAGAACATTGATTCCCCACCCCACCCCAAATTCCAGCCTTTGCACGTGGTCCAGGAGGTACTGAAAACTGCTAGGAGATAAAGCAGAGGGTTGTTTTTTTAGTGTTTCAACACTAAAACCTTAACTCTAAACTCACATTACACTTGTTAAGATTTTGGGAAATAAGCTCATGAATATTAATCTAAAGTAAAGCTGCTTGGAAGTTTTGAAGAGAGTTTAAATAATGAGTTCAGAGCTTTAGCCAAGATCATTTCATCTCCTTCCCTAACTGTATCATTAATTGAATGTAAGGCTATTTTGCACTTGGCTACAGTTGGTGGACACGATTCTAACAAAAATTGGATCTTGAAAATCTGATTACTTCCCATCACTGCTTACTCACACACTAGCACATAATTAATATCAAGTAAGTCTGGACTTTCTTTAAAAAACAGCCTGTCTCTCAGTGAGAACTAGGTTTTGTTGATATTAAATTGTTTCAGTAGGTACAGTTGCAAGAAAAAGTATGTGAACCCCTTGGGATTACGTAGAGTTTTGCATGAATTGGTCATAAAATGTGCCCTGAACGTCATCTAAGTCACAACAATAGAAAAACACAGTCTGCTTAAAATAATACTACACAAACATTAGATGTTGCCATGGTTTAATTGAACATAACATGTAAACATTCACAGTGCAGGGAGGAAAAAGTATGTAAACCTTTGGACTTAATAACTGGTTGACCCTCCTTTGGCAGCAATAACCTCAACCAAACGTTTCCTGGAGTTGCATATCAGACCTGCACAACGATCTGGAGAAACT
>QLTV01002419.1:9833644-9856348 GCA_003457575.1 Thermophis baileyi | reverse complement strand
ATTCTATTCTATTCTATTCTATTCTATTCTATTCTATTCTATTCTATTCTATTCTATTCTATTCTAAATGTTTGGATATATGGTAATGTTACTCAGATCAGGAATTAATCCCTCAATTTTCATGCAATTTATGAAACTTTATTTTATTATTTCTCATTAATTCTAAGATGATCTCTGCAGTAAACAAGTTAGGGCACTCCTTGTGTGCCTTTGTGACTACACTCTCTAGGCTAAGCTAAAGAAATATGTCTTTTACCTGCCCATATTGGTCTATTTGGGATATTATATTTTCTTGAAAGAAATTCAGATGGACCCAGCTAAAGTGCAGTCTCTTCTCTTTGGGAAGGACTTTCCACTCATATACTACAAAGGACTTCTTGAGCTTTGCCATTTTTAGTAGTAAATCTATTTCTACTTTTGCTGCACTGACAACATCGTGCATTCATCTTACCCATAAAGGGGCTCCCTTTAAGTGGGATTCTGATGCACAATTCCCATTTCTTCTACTTTTTTAATATAAATTTTATTAAAAGCTTTACAAGGAACATAAAAATTAACACAAACTAATAAAGAATAAAAGAAGCACAGAAATAAACGAAGGAAGAAAGAGAACAGAAAATACAGAACGAGAGAAAGAAATAGGAAGAAGCTTCTGATTTCTTCTGCAGCAAATATAGTACAATTACTCTATGATTGCAAAAAAAGCTCAGGTTTTCTATTCATTTTTTTTTCTAATCATCAAAAATACAAATCATGAGTGCATTTTTTTCTGTTTCATGCAAAAAGTCTTCCAAGTGTTTTCCAGCCAGACATAAATATAGATTAATTTAGCCATCTCTGCAAGTTCTGTCATCTTCACTAATTATTTCTCCATTGTGGGTATTGTTGAATTTCTCTTCATTTGAGCATGCATCAGTCTCGCTACGATTATCATATATAAAAACAAAGTTCCCCGACTTTTTTCTACAATAGTCCCAAGAGAAAAATCTCTGGTTTCAGTTGTACTTTAACCTTCAAAATAGTCTGGATTAATGTATGTATTTGTATCCAATGTTTTTAGCTTTTTTTCATGTACACCAAACATGGTAAAATGTCCCTTCATATTGTTTGCATTTCCAGCAAAGATTTGAAATATTTTTATATATTCTAGACAGATTTTCTGGTGAGAAATACCAACATTTCAGTCCTTCCAATCACATTTTCCCATTGATCCATTTGTACATTATAGCCAAAGATTTTATTGTACATTTGTTTCACTTCTTCTTCTGTTCCATAGTTTTTAAAAAAGTATACAATTTAGCAACAACATGAATATCACTGGTACACAATTCTATTTCAAACTCAGTCTTATTTTGTTTAAAACCATAACGTTTGTTATCCAAGTTAAACCTTTCTGAATTGTACATTAGAAAACCATTGGCATTCTTCTGTTACCAGATCTTCCTGATTTCATTTTACAATCTTGCTGAGAAAATGATAGTACATCATGGTAAATTATCCATTTATATTCATCAAAGGCTTCTTGCACTGAAAGCCACAAAGTGTTTTGGGGCAAAACCTAAGCATAGCTGTCTAACATGAAGATGTTTAAAATCTACGTTCACCTTAGCTTTTGTTTTCCTCCTTCTGATAGAGCAGCGGTGGTTAAAACCAAGTGGCTTATTTTCTGCTTTTAAGGAGAACCTAGAAAAGAAAAAGGACACATTTCTCACTGAGAACTGGTAACTTGGACATTTCAGCCTGTTCAAGGGGAAATGTACCGTTCTGTGGCAGGTGTCTTTTTAAACACTTATGTTCTGGGAAGTGTAAATAGCTGCTTGATATGTGCTGAGCTATTTTTCTCTGCCTTCAGGAAATCTTTTCTTTAGGTAAGGAGTGTGAAACTCGGAATCTAGGCTGTCGCCACTTCTGATTCTGCTCTCTGCATTTCCACATTGGTGGGTGTAAAACATTGCCATTTTGATCTTGCCGGGGCATTTTAATACCTGTTGGAAACGAATGCCTGAGGCACAATGTGAAATTATTTTTCACTATAATAACCTACACACACACACACACACACAACACACACACACACACACACACACACACACACACACACACACACACACACACACACACACACACACAGAGAGAGTTCAAGAGTGAGGTGCCTTAACAGAACTGTGTAGGCAAACCTCCCAATGCTTCGCTTCAGCCATAAACCTGGCAAAGATTCAATAAATGCAGTGGGAGCTCACCGATTACATCCAATTACTCCTGAAAGGCTCTCCTACTTCCTGCTTGCAATGCCTCCCTTTTTGTTGGTTGGTGGAAGGGTGGGTTGGGAGGTGGGCCGTAGGAGGAAGGCAGGCAGGGAGAGAAGAGGGGGTGGGAATCTAGTAAAACAACAATCCCTGGGAGCAGAGGGTGTGTGTGAAGAAATACAAGGAAGGGGAGTTGGACTCAATGAGTGGGAGTCACTGTTGGAGCTTGCATTCCACACAAAAGCTGTCCCTTTTCCTTCAAACAGCTACTTTCTCAAGGGTGGGGGGGGGGCTGCTTGTCTTTTGGAGGTGTCCCCTGTTCTCGCCACACATGAATAGGGAACACTTCCCAGAACGTCCTCACCTGTGTGCAGGCTGTTGGGGAGGAGACATTAGGAGAAAGCAGAGGGAGTTATTGGCCGTGCAATGAAGGCAGGGTTACTGTGATCCGCTTTATTTGTTTGTGTATCTGCTGTGTGGGTAGAGGTTTCCTTTCCAAATTTAGCGTTGGCAGCTGGGAAGAAATGGAAAGGTGTGTGTGCGCGTGTATGTGTAAGCATGCTTTGAGGGGGTGGGGACTTCAGCATGCTTGCCCTCCTATGGACTAGAGGTACAAAGGCATTGTGAAAACAGCTAGCTGCGATGGAGGGGGGAATTTGATGCAAAGTTCAATGCCTGAAAAGCTCAGTGGGAATACGAGGCCTACAGGGAAATGGAAAACTGGAGTGGGGGAGCAGGAGAGAAGTTCAGCATTAATGTCAGCCTTAGATAGGGTGGGAGAGAAAGGAAAGAAAGAAGGTACAAGCCTGCCCACGCCACTGTCAAGCGAGGTTGCAAAGGGAGAGTGTGGGATTTCTTTTGCTCCCTGAAGATTTTTTTTTTTTTAAAGCAACAATCCAGAAGCCCTGCAGTCTGGTGTGTATGTAGTGGGAGCAGGGTTAGAGGAGGGGGAAGAAAAGCGCCTGTGGTACTGAGAACCACAGCAATTTCTAAGAAATTGCTGTTAGAGCCAAGTTGGAAGGAAGTATGGCATGTGTGCGTGTTTTCACAGGCCAGACCATAAGCACAAATAAGGAGAAAGGAATGGTAGGTTCATGGAGGCTCTCTCTCTCTCTCTTGGTTTTTTTTTTAATAAGCTTTGTTTATTTTAGTTAGCATCTCAAGAAGAAGGTGTTGTGAAGCAAAAGCCTGATAAATAATTTCTACTCACAGCTAGGCTTGCCTCAATTTTATTTCTGAGGGAAAAGCTCAGGTATTTGCGTCTGATCCCAAGGCAGCCAAGAGAGCAGATGTGATGCTACAACTAATAGTTGCAATGGTTTTCTTCAATCAATCAGCAGTGTTTAATCATTGCTGCACTTCTCTAGCTTTACATATTTCTTGAAGGATGAAATTCATCAGGAATTATAGATTACCTGCATTCACACATAACACCCTCAATTTTTCAGTCACTTTAGTTGAACAAAGTGTTCAGGTCTTCAATTGTGATGCACACGTACACTGTCCAAAACAAACAAACCATATTTATAATTTATAATCATTTGTTGTGTATGGTCACCATTTCTGTTGGGCTGGAGCAATTTGAAACAGAAAGACACACAGACATAGCATTCAGAAAAACTTCTGCTTGAGGCGTTTGATATTTTGAACAGAAAAATTTACAGATGAAGACAAAAGTTTACAGATGAATTATGACCTAAAAAGTTTTAAGAAAATAGTTGAGAGCAGGAGTTCCATGTAGTCCACATTTTAGAATGATGCCTGTAATCATTTGATATTAAAGCTATGTTTACTTTCTTTTTTTAATCATCCTTCATTTAATTAAGAGGGAAAATTGCAGTGGCCTTTATGAATTAAGTTGACCCAAAAGTACTTCGGAGCCAAATTGGAAACCTATTTTTTGGTGTGGTTAGTTTAGATCAATGTGCAAAATAATACAATGGCTCCTTTTACGGTTGAGGGGTTGGGGACAGTGTTTGAAACATTGCTTTAGTTACAAGGTTTTTGAACTGGATTCAGTGAGAGTAGAATAGAGCCTAACAGAATTTCTCTTACGTACCACTTCAAAGGCATTGCAGGAATGTTGTCTATTTTTAGTTCTAGCAGTTTTCTATTTTTTTCCCCTCTCTGTCCTTCAAAATAGACCTCCTCTTTGCCAATTTCCACCTCCTGCCCAAAGCACCTGGCTGTTTTTCTTCACAAGTCCATCTCCTGCTCTTCCCGTAACTCGGTTCCAGTTGCTCTGTGCATTGTTTGGTTTGGACCCTTTTTTGAAGTTTCATTGTCTCCAGGCTCTTGGCCATCTGTGGTTTCTTTCAGTTCATCCTATATAGACCAATCCTTCTTCATAGATATTATATTTTTATTTACACTGACTTGTCTGCAAAGGTGGAAAGCCTGCAGTTCTCCTAGCTGAGAACATATTGGGTGTTATACCAGTTGGTGTCAATGACATCATCACCACAAGTGCAGTACTACAAGAGATAATCAGCATAGTATTCACTTGAGAGTCGTACTTGCTATCCATTTGAAGAGGCTCATTATAGCTGCTTCAAGGCCCTTCTTGAAATTCCAACAATTAGATCAATTTTTGAAAGGCTGCTTGGCTGGTAGAACGAAGCCACAAGGTTTCCCCCCCCCCCCAGGCTCTTACTAGTCTAGTTATAGCCCTAAAGAAGGATGTTTAGTTCTTTTACTTTTGCTTTTAGCTTAATTGGTATGCTTGTTTCACCTTTTGTAGCTTCCTTGGTGTTTTCAGAAATGTTCTCCTCTCTTTCTGCATTGCTCAGATATAAAGGTATATTTGTATGGCTATTGTGTGCCTCTCAAAAAGATGACATCATCTTATTCTTTTAACCTTTGCAATAACTCATTGGTACAGGTAGTCCTTGACTTATGATCACAATTGAGCCCAAAATTTTTGTTGCTAAGTGAGTTTCCCCCCATTTTACTATCTCTCTTGCCACGGTTGTTAAGAGAATCACTGTAGTTGTTAGTCAAACTGTTGTTAAGTAAATCTGGTTTGCTTATTGACTTTGCTTGTCAGAAGGTTGCAAAAGGGAATCACGTGACCCTGGGACACAGCAACCGTCGTAAATATGAGTCAATTGCCAAGCATCTGAATTTTGATTATATGACCATGGGGATGCTACAATGGCTTACGATTTATATTGTTTTATTTAGTATCCTAGTATGATTTATGTTGATTGCTTATTTAGTATCCTATGACTATCACTAAGTGTTGTATCTTATGATTTATGATGAATGTATTTTTTATGATGACTATGATCATGATTTATCACTTATTGCTTGTATGTACACTGAGACAAATTCCTTGTGTGTCCAATCACACTTGGCAGTTAAGAATTCTATTCTAGAGCTAATATAGGTAACTAGTTTTTTCTGTGTTACAAGTAGAAAACTTCTGCTGTACTAAATGCTTCTTTTCTCCATCTTCCATGTTGATAGGTTGGCTTTCCTGATTTCCAAGATGCCATCCAGAGTTTTTATCAAGAAGATCCAGTGAAACTACAGCAAGCATTGTCAAAAGGGAAGTGTGAAGACCTAGCAGCGCTTGGTTCCCAGGTAAACAAATGATGTGCCATGGGGAGTCCGATTACAGGTAGTCTGGCAGACTTACAACTGCAATTGAGCCCAAAGTTTTCATTGTTAAGTCAGTTGAGCCCCATTTTACGACCTTTTTTGCAACAGTTATTAAGCAAATCACTGCGGTTCTTAAATGAATCGTGCAGTTGTTAAGCGAATCCAGCTTCTCCCATTGACTTTGCTTGTCGGAAGCCAGCTGGGAAGGTTATACATGGTAATCACATGATCATAAATACATGCCAGTTGCCACGCGCCTGATCATGTGACCATGGGGATGCTGCAGTGGTCATGTGTCATAATTATTTTTTTCCAGTGCCATTATAACTTTGGTCACTAAATGAATCGTTGTAAGTTGATGACTCCTGTTCCTTAACAGGACACTTCTTTCTTTAACAGGATATTCTGTCATAGTGCTGTACAAAAGATTTCAAATTCAAAGTAATTGAAATCCAAAATAGCTCAGACAGGGCTGTTTTGACTCAGAACACCTACAGTGTGGTCACAATGGCATCAGTGTGTTTCTGATAAAATAGTAACAGCTGCTTTCAACTTAAAACAGAAGAGTTTGATCTTTGCACATCCCTATTATTCCCTAATCCTACAGGTTTTTTTTAAAAAAAAAATCCTTAAAGTCGGCTTAGGGGCTGTTATTCCCAATGTAAGCATATAACTCATAAAATTATTCTGTCTTTTTAGAAAGACGATCGGTTATAACTTCTAAATTGAAAGATGGGGGAGGAATCCTATCCTCTGAAGCCGAGGGAATGTTTAAATGCCTTTCATGTTACATTTGGAGAAAAAGGAAACCTATTAAAACAGACGTGGTAGGAGGTGAACCATTTTAGTCTACAGTGGCAAAAAATCTGAAGGAGTTTGGTATGACTTTTCCAACTAACACATTTGGTTAAAAGGCAGAAGCTTTCATGCGCTGCAGCTCACAGTGCATCTGAAGAAGTTGGCTATAACCAGATTCTTTCTGATTTATTAAAACGAGTCTCCGTAAATCATCATATGTGCAAATGAGAACTCGCTTATTAGCTTTTCTTGTCATGATGAAAAAGTCTGCAGTGAGATCAAAAAGAAAAAAAATACAGGTAATCCTCATTGAATGACCATTCATTCAATGACCATTTGAAGTCATGATGGCACTGAATGAGGAGACTTATGGCTGGTCCTTGAAATTGCAGCCATTGTAGCATTCCTGTGGTAATGTGATCACAATTTAAGCATTTAACAACTGGCTCCCAATTATAGTGGTCACAGTGTCCCACAGTCACATGATCATCATTTGTGACCTTCGCTGCTGGCTTCCGACAAGCAAGTCAATGAAGAAACTAGTAGGAGATTGCAAATGGCAATTGTGCGATGTTGGACCTAACCACCACAACTGGAACTGCTGTCGGAAGTTGGCATGGCCACCTGATGTCATGTTTTATTACTGTGTCACTTAGCGATAGAATTGGCAGTCCCAATAACTGTTGTTAACAGAAAACTACCTGTAATCACTATTGCAATATACCATTAACTTATTACATAAAAATAATTTACTTGCTGGCATCTTTATAGAAGCAATGAGTAACTCGAGGAAAAAAAACATGAAAATCTGGAATTCTGGAGTTCTGGAGTTCTAACACCCACAGAAGCTCAACTTCAAAATTGTGTCATATTGAAACTTTGTAAATCCTGTCCAGCATTGTCAATTTCCATAGCACATGCTGTTGCAAAAAACTGAAAATGTGATTTAAGTGCTTTAAAATCAAACTCTTTCTGTAAATTCTGCTATGGGCCAGGGGCTGGACTAGAAGACCTCCAAGGTCCCTTCCCACCCTATGATTCCATAATTCTAAATCAGAAACGATTCCTACAAATTCTTGCAGAGATTTAAGTTCATCCTTACTTAAGGAATTCAGAGTTGGGAAGTGGACCAAATTCCCAGCTGCCAGATGTTCTGCCTGTCCCAGTGATTTAACACTATCATACATCTGTTCTATGGTACCTACACTCACAGTTGAAACCATGGACTCCCCAACTCCGAATTTCCTGTCCTGTATAGCAACTGGTGCCATTAATTTTCACCTGCTTCTTCCCCTTCACTCCAGCTTCATGAACCCTCCAGGCTTGGGGGTGGGGGGGGCAGCATAAGGCTTCAGTAAAGTCAGGGTTGATGTAAAGTGATCAAACACAAACCAAGTAAACAACCCTGCAATAGCAGGACAATCCTTCCTACTAGCCAGGTTGAAAGGAGGACCATTCCTTGGCTACCAAATACCGTAAGAAGCCTCTGTTTTCTTCTGATTAATCAGGTATGGAGCTGCAATGAGGCGTAGTTGGGAAAATAGTTAATTTGGAACTTTGGGGATTCTCTGAAAATCAGTATAGCTGAAAATAACCTTCCTAACAACTCCAGATGTGAGGGAGCTGGAGAAGATCAGAGACATACACTTGAGATCCAGTCTTCTAATTTGGGGACATCTCTTTGGCTGTTTTTCTGCCTGCAGAATTACTTCTCTTTTTATCACCTTAATTTGTCAACGCCACCATCTCCAAATGTTGTGACAAACTATTTGTACCATCTGACTGTAATATGATTAGAAAAAAGTTAAATGAGAAATGGATAAAACTTCACATAAAATGCATTAATAACACTTTGAAGTTGTTTGCATTTGTAAAGTTCCTGGCTATTCTTTTTCTTTTTTTTCCCTTTTCCTCATTTGATGACAAAGTGGATTAGATGTGTTTATTTAGCTGTAATTTGAAGGGTAATGGTATCAAATAAGAGTATGATTGAATCGTTTAAGCCTTTCATACTACTTTTCTGCACCTTCTTGAAGCATCTATTTTTATTTATTCATACATTAATTTATTAAACTGTTAGAGCATGTTGTTCCCCCCCCCCTCTGCCCTGTCCACTTATACCCTATTCATTTTTCGAGTGTATCCCAGCCTTGATTTCTCAGAAATACAAAACATTAAATAAAGTGCAATCCAGGATATGTGTTACTGTGTGCATATAATTAGAGCCTAATATGGCAGTTAACACATAGTTAATATAATGGGGCTTATACCTGAATAAATATATAGAGAAAATTGCTTTTGCTTTCTTTGTTACATTTATACTCACCCCAGTCTGATGAAAATACTTTGAAAGGGAAAGAACTGATCCTGCTGCAGCTCCTTTCTGGATTTTTGAAATGTAAAACAAGATACTTACAGGTACAGCTGACCACTCTGATTTAATATCAAATGATTACAGTGCTCCATGGTCTTTCTTTGCACTGCTGCTCCACATTCTTTCAGCCATTCAAATCTAACAATCTCGGATGAATCAGTTGCAATTTAATTGTGGGGATGATCATATGTCCAACCTATTGCTGATGTACAGTCCTCATTACATGTATTGTTTAAATGGCAAAAATTGGGAAGGGGTCTAGTGCTATCCTTGGTGTATTTGTTTATTTATAATATGCATATGCCACTCCAGTTTTTTTTTTTATTCTGGGTGGCATGTGAAATAATTAAACAATTAAAACAACATAAGCAGGAAAAGAAAATCACATGGCAGCTCTTAATCTTCTTATCTGGGGAGAAAAAAGGCCCATGAAAAAACAATTATTTGAAACATTGCATTCCATGACCCTCAAAAGGTACACTGGTTAGATAATCTGGAACCCTATAGAGCACAGGTGCCAAACTCGCCGCATCACGTTGCCATCACGTGATGTTTTTCCCATTCACGGAGCTGGAGTGGGCGTGACCTGCGCATGACGCATCTGGCCTGCGGGCCGCCAGTTTGACACCCCTGGTATAGAGTAAGAAGAAATGGATGGAAACAAGAAATAAATAACTAGCCACTGCACTCTTTAATAACTAGCTATGTAATGGCATTTAGCCAACCTGATCTTGAAAAGCTAAGCAAGATTGGACTTGGTTTGTACTAGAATGGGAGACCATTAAAAAAAAATGACAGGGCTGCAAGCTAGATTGGCAATTTGAAGGAAAAATAAAACTCCTGGAAAAGATAACAGCAAATTACTGTGCTGTTGCCTAAATATACGGACATGTCCATGACAGTACCAGCAGCTGGAATGATCTTAGAGCTGCTGCTTTTGTGAAGAAGAAAAGCATGCCAAGTCTTTCAGCCTACATGCAGTTTGAGAGATTTTGACCTAATGTGGGTGTTTGCTCACAGGCTGTGTTGTTAAAGCTTGATTTTCCTGCATTGTAGGTGAAGGAGGATCTTCGAGAGACAGGCTGAATTCAGTAGAATAAGCAAAATTGGAGGAAATTTGCTGTTGTATCCTATTTTGGTTATTTGCCTTCAAGGTTTTTGTTTTTTGACTCCTAGCAACCACATAGATAGATTTTCTCCATGACAATCTGTCTCCAACTTGGTCTTCCAGTGGTGCCACTATAATTGAGTCCATCCACTTTTCTTCTGGTTGTCCTCTTCTTCTCTTTCCTTGCCAGCATTAGAGCCTTTTCCAGAGCGCTGGGTCTTCACGTAATATGTCCGAAGTAGGATAATTTGAGCCTGCTCATTTGTGCCACCAGTGCAAACTCTGGGGTTGTTTGTTCAATAATCCATGGCTTGCTTTCTTAGCTGCCTGGGGTATTCTCAGGAGTCTTCCCCAACACCAAAGTTTAAAAGTGGCAATACTCTTCCTATCCCTACTTTATTTATTCCTTTTATTCTAATTTATTTATTACTAATGAATTAGAAACAGATTATCCTAACAAATTCTTATTAAAAATTCCGTTTCTGTCCTTGCTTAATCCCGTTTTGTACGCTTTGTCCTTTTACATAAAATGAGCAGAGACAGTGAAGATGGTTTACACACTGGTATAGAATACGACTATATAAGGAATGTTTACATTAAGTAGTATCAGTGTCCATTACAGCAGAGTTTATATTACAGATACATTTCTAACACATCTTGATAAGGGATATATACCTAATATACCCAGAGTTATACAAATGCAGTCATGAAATCAAATTACTCCTGGCTCTTTTGTTCAAACACGTTTTTCACATTCTTCAAATCAGGAATAAAACTGTTGCCTTCCAGATATATGGGCTTACAGTTTCCAGATCTCATGAAGGATAGCGCTCACAAAGTCTTATTAGCGTTGTTCACAGCATCTGGCAGGAAGCAATTCAAGAGCTGCTGCTTTCTATCTTTAGAACGCAATAAAATATCTCGGGTGAAGAGTTCCACATTTAATGCTACAAGCAGAATTGCAAAAACTCCATGGTGCCAGGGATGTGTTGGTTTAGCCTGTTACGTTTAATGTGGTTGTGGTTAGAAACTGGATTTTTTTTTCATCCCATTACTATGTATTTGTTTTCTATCCATTTTCCTTCCAACATTGTATGTCTCATTTAAATAGGCACACATTGGTTGTTTTCTTTTCAAACTGATGAACTGTTCCTGTAATTAAAAATAACACTATTTAGAATATAGTATTCTCTCAGCTCTGTTCATTTAGACTATATTCTAACAGGTTCTGTGCCCTCTTAATTATATTTTCCTTGTAGTCCATAAGGCCTGTTTCTTTATTCGGGCAAATTTTGTGCTTTATTATTATTCAAAAGTAAACTGTCGTCCTACACTTTTCAGAATGACAGATTGTTGGGGTTCTTTTTTTTTTTTTAAGTGGATAGTACTGTATCCAGAAATAAAGCATGAGTGAAGTGTTGTCATTTTTCCTATGGTGGTGGTGGTGGTGAATTTTAAACATAAATTATTAAAATCCAATTATCCTTTTGAAATGATAATGTGTATATATACCCAGAGAGAGAATATTTCAAGAGCAGTAACAGCATCTGATTAAAATAATTATTTAAAGAACAGAAAAATTATGTTATGAATTATACCAGCCATATTTTTAGAAACAAAACTAAGTTTAGATAAACCTCAGGTGCTTTAGAATCAATGTAGATTATTATGCTAATGTGGCATATTCTATTAAGAAAAATAATGATGCTTATTGATGGATTTTCAGAAGTGTGAGGATGGATATACCCCATCAGGATGTGTGTATATATGTGTACACTTTTGAGAACAGGCAACAATTTCATTTTTAATGTCTGCCAGTGTGCCCACAGTAAAAAATGACAATAAACGTTACCTTATCGTATTTCTAAGCAGTACTCAGGTTTTACTTTAAAGAGAGAGGGGAATGCTTTCAGGAGGGACAAAGGGACAATCTGATCAGTACTGAGAGAATAGTCAACAATTAACAGAGAACAGTTAACAATTTTCATCGGATTACCTGATGTCTTCAATATATTTTGGCTTTTGGCTTTCATAAGTTCCCCAAGACAGCCAGTTTGTTGTAGTAGTTAAGGCAACAGGCCAGAGACCATGAGTTTTAGTTCTGTCTTAGGCACAGGGTCAGCCGGGTGACTTTGGGCCATTCACTTTATCCCAGTCCTAGAAAGAATGCAATAGCAAACCACTTCTGAAAAATAATGGCAAGAAAACTGCAAGGCGCGCGCGCGCACACACACACACACACAACCCTAAAAAGTTGTTATGTGGTGGGATGCTTGCTCATTGATCTTAAATGGCTTCTGGGGATTGAATCACTTTTTAGCACCTTTGACAGGTCCATGATTCCCTAATTAATAGGCATAGTTTGCTTCAAAAATACATGCCCTGGTCATTTCTACTTGGAAGAACTACTGTGTGTAATACTGCAGAAAGCCACTGCAGATAAGTTGTCTTGCTGTAATCAGAGGGCTGCTTTGATCCTCAGTGCCCTTTAGAGCTTTGTGCTTAAATGATTCTTTTCCTCCCATTTATAGCTATGACTTTAGATCACATGAAGGCACTTCTTCAAATGCCTTTGTAGGTGATGTTGAACAGGTGCTAGTAATGAAAAGTTCCTTTTGGTATAGACTTCTCTGTTGTGGAATTTTATTTATTTACTTATTTGATTTTTATCCTGCCTTTATTATTTTTATAATTAAATCTAGGACATCTCCAAGGAAAGGTTTCCAACCTTTCCTCCCTGATTGTCTTTTCAGTGCCATCAAATTAATTTAATTTTCCAAGAATTTCTTTTATCTCTTCAGTTTTGATTGTCATTTATGTGAGATTTAATGTTGCATCTCATTTTACATCATCATCATTATTGTTCTTGTGATGATGATGATGATGATGATGATGATGATGATGGTCACATAGCCAGCTAGATGTTTAGATTGGATTTGGCATTATTGTCCACCTTTTGAGCCCTTCCCAAGGAATTGAGATAGGCAGATGTTGTTTAATAATATTAAACATATTGTCCCAAGATGTAAGCTGTTCCAAGTAAAATTGCCTTTTGTAATTGACTGGTGGGAATTTTGTCAATGCCAGTGGTGTTCAAGTGGTGCTCCAGATGTTGTGGGATTGCACCCAAAGTGCCTATTGCTATTAGTACTATCTTTGCTTTTTCTTGCTGCAGTCATTTTATTTGCAGATCTTTATATTTTGTGATTTTCTCAAGATGTTCTCTCTTTTTCTTCTCTTCTGCTATCTTTCGGTGCTCCAGCATACACCATCCAGACTATTTGTCTTTCTTTTCAACAATTGTTAAGTCTGGGGTGTTGTTATTATTACCATATTAATTTATTTTGTGCTGTCAAATCATTGTCAACTCGTGACAACTGCCTAGACAAGTCCCTGCAATTTTCTTAGCAAGGTTTTTCAGAAGTGGTTTGTCATTGCCTGCTTCCTAGGACTGAGAGAAAAGGATTAGCTCAAAGTCACCCAGCTGGCTTCATGCCTCAGGCAACACTAGAACTCATGGTCTCCCAGTTGCTAGCTTGAAGAACGCCAAGATACTTGTAGTGATCTTCTTCATCCACACTGTTGATGTTATTTCCATAGGACATCTTAATTCCTTCTGTTTTCACCATTTTCCTCTATTGATGGGAAGGGTGGCACATTTCTATAGTCCAAAATCCACTGTGGTATATTGGCTATATATTTGGACAGTTTTAAGCAGAAATTCAATTTCAGATACTGTTTTTCCATACAGCTTCGGATCTTCTGTGTAAAGGAGGGGAGATAGCCTAGCCAGGTCATGAATTGTTCAGTATTGTTGACAGAAGAATCAGTATAACTACAAACAGTAGTGGTGATAGTGAGTCTTTTTAAAAATTTCCTTTATTGATGTTAACCTCTCCCAGTCTATCACCATTGATCAGCAACTGTGTCTTTCATGGTGCTATTGATCTTTGCACAAAGCTTCTGATGTTTCTGCTGACTCCTGTTAACTTCTAAGCATGTGATTATCCAGTCATGTGGCAGGGAGTCGAATGTCTTCTTGTAATCAATCCAAGCTACATTTAAGTTGGTCTTCCTTCTGTTAAAGTTTTCCAAAATCATCCTGTCAATTAGGAGCTGATCTTTTGTGCCTCTGCTGTTTGGGCTTAGCTGTACAAAGAATTGCATTGTTTCTTCTTTGTCAGGTGTTGGTTGATTTATTGCACTCTCCGTTGTTGAATTAGTAGAAACATTTCTGATTCAACTGAAATTGGAGATTCTGCCTGTACTGTGCAATCTGCTGATTTTCTTGGCTATGGCTGTTATCTGTTGCTTTATTATTTCCAGAGCTCCCTTGATCTTGCTTGTCTCTAGGTGATATTTCTTGATTGGATAATCTTTGGTTCTCTTATCAGCTTTTCTTTCATCTGTTCCAGCTTGCTTGCATCTGATCCTTAGCATGTTGATCATATTTTCCAACCTGATCTTTTTTGGTGCGCTGCTTGATTCCCCCCCCCCCCCCCCCGTTTTTGATTTTGCATCCAAAGTATTCAGTTACAACTATGGTCATGCTATTAAATTAGTTGGCTTGTTTCTTGCAATGTGCTGATGCTTTTATTTAATACTACAGTACAAGTAGTCCTTGACTTACAACAGTTCAGTTAGTGACCGTTTGAAGTTACACCGGCACTGAAAAAAACGACTTATGTCCATTTTTCACTTATTACCGTTGCAGTATCCCCATGGTCATATGATTTATATTCGGATGCTTGACAACTGACTCACATTTATGACAGTTACGGTGTCCCGGGGTCACACGAACACCTTTTGCTACCTTCTGACAAGCAAAGTCAAAGGGAAAACTAGATTTGCTTAACAACCGTGTTACTAACTCAACAACTGCAATGATTCACTTAACAAATATGGCAAGAAAAGTCATAAAATGGGGCAAAACTCACTTGATATATTTCTCACTTAGCAACATAAATTTTAGGCACAATTGTGCTCTTAAATTGAGGACTACCTGTATGGGCATTTTTAAAATATTCATAGGAGCTGGTTGTTGTTGTTTTGTAACAAGCTTCAGTGCAAGCAAATTTTGTTATTTTTGTGCTGTTCTAGATGCTCAGTTATTCTTTGTTTCACTTCCTATGATTATTATTATTAAATTCATTGCACAAGCATCTTTTTAGTGCAATAGCATATACTTAGAGTTATCATATGGCTGTCTCTTAAATTCACAGGTTTTCTGTCCTGCCCCAATCTGAAGAGTTTAAGTAACATGCAACAAACTAAAGCCATTTTGATGTAGTGGTTAAAGCCCAAGGCTAGAAACCAGGAAATTGTCAATGCCAGTACCACAAAGCCAGCTGGGTGGCTTTGGCCTAGTCATTTTCTCTCAATCCTCCCCCACCCCCAACAGAATAAAAATGGAGAATAAAAACAGAAAAGAAATTCAACTAATATTCAACCAATTCACCGCAGGTGGCCGCTAGAAACATTTAATCCTGGTTAAAAGCATGGCAAAACAGCAGCATTGTTTTAACAGGTTTATGAGATACCAGAAGGGAGGTTTGAAAGTGGTTGAGTGTTCTAACTTTTGGAGCTTACTCTTTGATTCCTCTTGCTTTTGGAGATCCTCAGCAGAGATTCTGCATCCACTGCTACTTGTCAATCTTTTAAAGTGCTTGGCCATGACTGTGCTGTTTTTTAGGCTCGCTATTTCTGTTTGGCAAGTGGCTGGTGGTACAGTATAGTAATTCTGATGTGTGCATACATCTCTGGTTCATTTCAGCCTGAAAAGATGATGGCCAAACAAATGGAGTTCCTTTGCAACCAAGCTGGCTTGGAAAGACGACTCTCTACAGGTCTTTACAGGCAAAGTTCAGAAGAAAGCAGTCCCAATGGACTGACGCCAGATCCTCTGGATGGACAAGGTACTGTTGCTTTTCCAGGCACATATTTGCCATAATACATTTATTTTACATTTAGCATTTTGAGGTCGATGCGATAGTGATACTATTACTATTATTATGGTTGATTGAAGAGTTAATCAGAGGTTTAGAGTGGATTTGGCATTTTTATCCACCTGTAAAGTCCTTCCCAAGGACGTGGGATTGGCAGATGTTATTTGATGATGTGAAAGATATTGTCCCAGGATGTAAGCTGCTCCAAGTAAAGCGGCCTTTTGCAATTAATTGATAATGATTTTTGTCAATGCCAATGAATGGTATTCAAGTAGTGCTCCAGATGTTTTGTGCTTATTACTATTGGTACTATTATTATTATCCCACCTTTTTATTTATAATTCAAGACCGCAGACATGCCTAATATTCCTACCTTCTATTTTTCCCACAATAACAGCCCTGTGTTATATCATACGTTATAGAAATACCTCTGTATATAGAATGGAATTTCCTGAGGTTTAAAAAGTGATTCAGAGGGCACAAATGATTTTCCAATGTCCAACCTTTGCCTTAGGAAGAAAAAGTTGTCTGAAGTTTATGATTTAATTTATTCAAAATGCTCTAGAGGCAAAGTAATCATAATTGTTCCTATTTTGTGTGTTTATACACACATCCTACTCCCAAGTGCTTCAGGTGATTTGTGGGTCCCATGCTTTTGATGACCATGGAATCAAGAAATGGTTGAAAATGTGGTTTGGATGAAAGGCTTATATTGTGAAGAAGCAAGCAGAAAATAATGACTTGTGTAAATAACATCCATGTGATGCTATTTACAATGGGCTTGTCTCTTGGAAGGTAGAGTTGTTCCATTTCTGTTATAACACGCACGTGGTTTACACCTGTGCTGATATCTTTTAGGTGAAAGGCCTTTAAATCTCCGTATATCAGGTCTATCAAACAGACACATGCCACACATTTCATTAGATGGAGAAGCTCCTGGTGTGAAACCCCTTTGCAGTGATCTGAGCCGACAATATGCTAGTGGTGAGGCAAAATCACAATTGCCAGGTAAGGATTCCCGCCCCCCTCCCCTTCATGCTGTATCTGGAATATTCTGGGAAATGTATGTTTAAAATAGCCTATAATTAATTAACCTATAAATAAGTAGATTTGTTTGGATTGGGACTGCAACTCCCATAACTGCCATCCATGATGGTGAGAGAGGTCTCTTTCTGACAATCCTGTGTAGCTTAATGAAGTTTTGTACCTGATTGATAACTACCTAAGTAATATCATATCCACTGATACTTAGCATGCTCTGAGTCAGCCTTTTAACAGGAAAATGTGTGGAATTCCAGAACTATAAGATTCCATCCCATACTTGCATCAGTGGCTCCACTGGAAGGGAAGGCATATTATAACTGACATTCTCACCATTCAGCAGGTTTGTTTAAGTAAATGTTGGCAGGTGTAGAAAAGCATTTCAAAGCCTTAAATATAAGAGCTACTGTATGCTCAGTATCAGATGACCATGTTATCTGAATTTAGAAGGAAGTGTCCCTGAGTTCCTTTATGCCCAGTAGGGAGCTGTGCTAGACAACACAGTGTATATATTTTGTTAATTGACAGACGTTCTTTGCCAATGTTAGCAAATAGATACCCATATCTGCTGGTGCTTCATACCTTAAAATCCAATACCAATGCTACTGTTTTCAAAACATTGCCTTTTCTAGCATTACATGCATTGAAAATGCACTTGCAAAATAACTCTTGAAAGTTAGAACCAGCAAGACAGGGTTAGTTACTCTTAATGGAGAGTAGAAAGATTGACTTTACTCTGAATAGTTGTTAAAATGTTGCTTCAATCGATGCCTTTGGAGCTCAGCTTAGAGCTCAGAAAACTTGGCTGATAGCATTATTTTTATCTTGGCTTCAGATTATAGTGGTTTTAATATTTTTAATATGGTTATATTGTATTTGTTTTTTTATTTGCAATTTGCTTATTGCATTTTGGTGGTTGTTGTGAGCTGCCCAGAGTCATATATGTGAGATGGGCAATTATAAAAATCAACTGAATGGATAAATAAATAAAAATTGTTGTTTTTTATACAAAGTGAGCCAACTTAAGATGCCTTTGGTTATGAAGGAATCTGGAGCTGTCATCTTTAAATCTCACTATCATTGTAATCTTTCCAACCATTTTAAGACCCCAAGTTAGAAGTTTGGATGTTTGCAGTTTTCACTACCAGGACTTGTTCCTCCAAAGACCTGAAGCCTAAGTTTCGAGGGTCACTGATTCTAAGAATGTGTTGTGACCCCTTTGATCATAGAGGTGTCTGCTCTTTTTCTCTCATAGTATCTCCACCATGGTGGTTTTAATATGCTTCCATTTTTTCGCCACTACAGTGTAGTAAGTAAGATGCTACCATGGTTTTATATGCTAGCCATTAGTTACATTGTCCATTTGTACTGCTTTTCAACAATACTAATTTTCTTTTTGTTGTTATTGCAGAAGGTCTTGGTATTTTGAAAGATTTTCCTCACTCGGCTTTCAACAACTTTGATCGGAAGGTCATAAAAACCGAGCCAGAAGATACAAGATAGACCTACTGCTGTTGGAAAAGAGTTCTTTCCAAATAAAGCTTTGAATGGAAAACAAATCAAGCCTTAATAACCAGCGTTGCCTCATTGAAAAAAAGGGATTTCTTAGCCAAAGCCTAAGAACTGGAACAGTCGTAAGTGAGGAGCTGAGAGATAAGCGAAACTGCAGCACAAGCAGTGGGTGCAAACCTGAGAAAGGGGATTTCTAAGTGGGAAAGGCTCACAAAGTAATACTGTGGGGCCTTGTTATTTAAGAATGTATTATACGTTTGAGTAACGTAATGTTTTTAAACAAGTGTCACAATATGTATTATGTTGAGTAAAGGTGGCTGCCATTATTTTTACTTGAAATGTCAGTATCTACTTTCAATAGTTACAAGTCCAATTTTATTTTATTTTTTTAAACCAACCTTAGTTTGGGTCATGGGTAGCGAAAGGTGCGGGGAGGGAATATAGTGTAAGACACTTAAACCGCAGGTTCGACATGTTTATTTTTTAAAGTGGAAAAAAAAAGCAGTTCCATAAAATGTTATAGGAATATAGCATTTAAAAGAGCTGACTGTATTATAACAGGCATTTTTATGCTCGGTGTATAACATTCTCAGAGACTTCAGGAATGTCTATCTGTAATGTATTTATTTACACTGTATGCTTGTCTGCTATTTAGGGAGAAATACAATATTGTTTCATACTATAAATTAAGCAGGGAAGGAAGAAATAAACAAAAATTCATCCTGTGGAAATTGCTTGAGTAGACATTCAGATTAAGACTGGCAGAGCACTTGAAATGTCACCAGTTTTTGAACATTCCTTAAAAAAATTTTCCTTTTAAAAGTTGGAATACTTCCGATAAATATAATGTCAGAAAAGCAACCCAGTGAATTTACATGCCGTGTAATAATCAGTAAAAGAGGAATAGTGGATAGATATTCCACTAGTAGAGGAGGATATAGGATCAACTTTACCAATCTTGTTGATTTCATTCATATATCATATCCTGCCTATTACAAACGGATACATTTTGTTCTATATGAATGAAGAATTGGGGTAATTATTTATTTAAGGAGGGCTTCATTTGTATGAATGATGGTGCCCCATTTGGTTTACAGTAATGAAGAGACATCCATTTCTATTCCAGGCTCCTGCACATTAAATATGCTACCAGTAGGACATCTGGATTTGCATAAGAAGATCTCTCTATTCAGGGCACATAAATTCTGTAGTTATATTAATGCAATTAAATAAGATTTTGTTCAATCTTCCCCAACCTAGTGTGGGATAGCAGTCACAATCCAGTATTTCTGGGAGGCACGGAGTTGGAAAGATTACTTGGGTTTATAAAAAGCTGACTTTGCCTACAGTGGATTTGTTGTGCAGAGGGGTGTTGGTGGTTGGTCATGGAAGTGCTACATATTCTTGTTAATCTTCCATAATGCAATATTGCTCCTCATATGCGAAGATTGTGATCTACATATTAGCAATTACAGAATCATTCCACATACCATGTTGAAGCTGTTAATGTTGTGTGAGGTGAACCTTGTCATTCTTCAGTTGGGCTCAATGTAAAACATGTTTTAATAATTATCTAATTTGATTTGTGGGGAAAGGCTTCATGGTAGAAACATCAGCACACGTTCCTATTTTGCAGCAAGAAAACTTTTTTTAAAGCAATTTTTTTTTGAATTGTGTTGTACCATTTGATAACAAAATATATTCCAATAAGAATGTGCATTTAATGGATCAAAACACTACATTTGACTTCAGATGGCCAGTTTCATTATTGCGTGAATTAATAACATTAATATATGTCCATGTTTCCAAATGTACTCCTCGATATTAGTGATATCACAAGGTATAGCAGTAATAACAGGAGAATAAGCACATGTAACTATCAATAGGACATTTGTTCAATAAAAGCCAATGTAATGTGATGTAATAGAGAACTTTCTTTTTAGTTGTGTTGACCTAATGTAGTTATGATATTAAAAAATGAGGTATTTGCTTTTTTTTAACAGTTGAGCAAATCATTTCATGTCCCAAATACAGACTGTTTACTTTGCTTTTTTGTTTTTTTTTAAATTTGCAGTATATTGAATAGAGCCATGTTTATTTCTATGAAAGCAGGCCTAAGCAGCTTAGTATGGTAACTGTGTTCACACATTGTTTTACATTATTACATGATTTGCTTATTTATGTCTTTGTGTGGTCTGTGAGAACAGCCATTGTACTTTGTAAACTGTAGATAAATGGCTAAGTGTGATCTGTAAAACCAGACATTTGTAGTTTATTCAACCAATCATAGCTAACAATATTGTGGATTAGTGCAATGTAGGAATCCAACACTCAACTCTTTACTATTTGATGTATACTATTATAGAAATAAGAACTTGATTAAAATACTCAGAACCCTCCACTCAAGTCTATAAAGTCAGAAAGCACATGGAGACCTGTTTGTAAGCTCACTTCCCTCAACCCCAAATTTATCTTCCAGGAAGAAGTGTGTGTTATAAGTTCAACATGCACTTTTTTGAATGCATATATGAAAAGGCTCTGAGTCAGCCTCCCCCAACCTAATGCCTTCCAGATGAGTTTGGACTAAAGTTACTTTTCCACCTGAGCAAGCTGATTGGAGTTGATGAGAATGATAATCCCGCCTTGTAGAAGCCACTTGATTGTATTTTTTTTTTCAAAAAAACACTTTCACCCTTTGAAGCCAGTTGATAGGTTCTTTGTAGAAATTAAAAATGAAGAGATCAGTTGATGGCAATAGAGCCAAATGTCTTGTTTTTAAACTTTTTGACGGTGGTGGTGGTGATGGTCGTGGTGGTAATGGTGTAGTATTAAAGAGATCTGGGGGAGGGGGGTAAAGGAAGTGTGATCTATGTTTGTCTGCATTTGTATTCTTGTTTTCTGAATTTTTTTGTGCCTTGTTGATTATAAAATAAAAATCGCTTTGGTCAATTTTTTTCCTTGTCTATTCTTTATTTTTTAAAAAATGGTTAAACGAACCAATTAGCATATGTTTCAGAATTGCAGATTAGAAGACAATTGATGTCCTTCATCAAACAACAGAGTTTTCAACACTATTTCATGGGGGTGCTTATTTAAATTGCCAAATGATTTTCCCCCCAATGAACAGGAATTTGCTTACAATATCCAGATTGATGAATCTTGGAAGTTCCATTTTCTGGTAAATGGAATTGTTTGTTTCAATATTGGTATTATAATGCAGCTTCAATGAATGAAACAGAAAAATTAAGAACACGTTACTAGATTTCCCTGGCTGTCTTGTAACATGCACATATATACACCCACATTTCCAATATCCAGTCCACAATTGTTTCTTAATCGTAGCCTGAATTAATTAAAACTATAAAGTATTTGATAGGTATAATTTAAATTATTGGCTTTTATGGATACAACTATACTTTAAATTGCCATTGCTTGATTTACAGCAAACTCATTTAGCCTTATATATACATTTTACTAACAAAAGGTTACCTAAAAAACATTTTCCAGTCTAACATTACGGATTAGATTGTACAGCTTTTATTAGATATTGTTCTTTCTAGAAAATCCAGGATCATGTCTGCAGAAATGAACACATTCCAATTTGATTTTAAAAAAAATTACTACTTTGAAGTTATTCTGATCTTTCATAATACATTAAAAATTCTTAACTCATACTTGGCATTTTTGTCTGGTCAATGAGCATGCATTTCATTCAATACTTTTTAAAAATACAATTTTTGGCAGTGCTTGAATATATACAGTTGCAAGAAAAAGTATGTGAACCCCTTAGGATTACGTGGAGTTTTGCATGAATTGGTCATAAAATGTGCTCTGAACGTCATCTAAGTCACAACAATAGAAAAACACAGTCTGCTTAAAATAATACTACACAAACATTAGATGTTGCCATGGTTTAATTGAACATAACATGTAAACATTCACAGTGCAGGGAGGAAAAAGTATGTGAACCTTTGGACTTAATAACTGGTTGACCCTCCTTTGGCAGCAATAACCTCAACCAAACGTTTCCTGTAGTTGCAGATCAGACCTGCACAACGATCTGGAGTAATTTTGGTC
>QLTV01002419.1:9818885-9833074 GCA_003457575.1 Thermophis baileyi | reverse complement strand
GTGCTTCTTGAAACCAGTAAACCCAAACCAGGTGTGTGTTTTTAAAGGGCAGGACAGCTGTCAGCGACACATCCAATATCATCACACTGATTGGAGTCAAGATTGGCTCACTCCTGGCTCCAATTAGCTCTTGGAGAAGTCATTAGGCTAGGGGCTCACATACTTTTTCCTCCCTGCACTGTGAATGTTTACATGTTATGTTCAATTAAACCATGGCAACATCTAATGTTTGTGTAGTATTATTTTAAGCAGACTGTGTTTTTCTATTGTTGTGACTTAGATGACGTTCAGAGCACATTTTATGATCAATTCATGCAAAACTCCACGTAATCCCAAGGGGTTCACATACTTTTTCTTGCAACTGTATATTCAAGATCCAAAGCTTCCTAATCATTTTTAAGCAGGTACAGTCCTAACATGTCTAATGAAAATAGCTGAATCTAACCTCCCTTAGACCATCGAGAGATCTGCTCACAAATCCAGGCTTCTCTGCTACAGAAAGGAACTGTGGCCTTTCAAAAGTTGGTGAACTGTAAACTCCACAGCCTCAGGGAACACATTGCCAAGGGAGAGGAATGGTGTGGATTGTCCATCAGCAACATCTTGTATGCAAGGCAGAGATATCCAGAGGCTCCAATAGTTTCATCAAAATGTTGAGAGGCCAGGGCAATACAAACGTCACTCCTTTCACCCATGTGCAACATCACAAAGTGTGTCCAAACGGGGCAGAGTTTGTCTCATGAGACTGATATTGCTTTTGTTATCTGTTCCCCTTTGATCCTCCCATAGACTTCTGCGGTGCCAGGTCCCCCAATTCCAGATAGAGCTACAATTATGCTTCCTAGCATTTTATGGAATTGTCCATACAGCTAACTTAAGACATTTTGGCATCCAAGTAAGGGATAGATAGTCAAATATTCTCAAGAAAAGCATCTCCTGAGGACAGAATCGCAGTTTATAGGAGGCAAGCAGTGCCTCCTCTACTAATCTCAGCTTCCTATCATTCCAAATATCTGCTGTTTGAGGAAGCTGCCTTACACTGCTTGATTATTACTGCTCTTGGATTGCTGCAACACACTACATGGGGCTGCCCTTAAAGACCACATGGAAGTTACAATTACAGGTAGTCCTTGACTTGTGACTGGTCACTTAGCGACTCTTCAAATTTATAACGGACCTACCTTGGGGCTACTTATGACCCATATTCAAAGTTCCAATGGTCGGGTCCCCATGGTCACCTGACTGAACTCCAGGCGCTTGGCCCCACGACCGCATGTATGGCCATTTGCAGTGTCCCACATGATACGACTGACCTGTTTTGCAACCATCACAACTTAACAACCATGATCGGCAGGCTCCATTATGGATCTAAATCGAGGACTACCTATAGTCCTGAATGTGGGTGCAGGTGCAGTCAAGGGTGCCGATGTTATGCCCCTGTTGTGTGAGCTGCACTGGCTCTCGGTTCCCTCCTGGGCGCAATTCAAGGTACTGGTTAAAGCCTTATATGACAAAGGGCCAGATTATTTGTGGGATTGCATTTCCCTTAAGGACATCTGCCCATCCTACCAGATTGGATAAGGTGGGCGCAATCTTAGTTCCCTCCTTTAAATGCTGACATCTTATGGGACCTAGGAAGCATGTCTTTTCTGTGGCAGCCCTGCCCTATGAACACTCTTCTCCCTGATACTTGGCACCCTCCCCCTTTAACTTTCTGAAAAGCTCTTAAGACATAGCTCTCCTCTCAAGCACTTAATGAGATGAACTTGTTGTAGGTTGTATGGTGAAAGTAGCTATGGTGCCACATATTTTGTTTTGTTTTGATTTTGGTTTTAATGTTTGTGGTCTTAATATCTTTTATTTTAATATTTTTATTGTAGATAGATGCCTTATATTTTGGTTTGGTACTCGATGGGCAGCTATATAAATGTAATTAATTGGTTAATTAATTAACCTCTGGTTAGAGGAAAAATAGTACATACATTTATGGTTTCTGGAAATCCCTTAGAGACCTTTTGCATGAAACAGAAAAAAGGCACATGATTAGTGGCTTTGATAATTAGGAAAAAATATCCCCGAGTAATAGAAAAAAGTGAAGCTTTTTCCCCCTGTAATCATAGAATAAGAGATAATTTTGAATTGTGCTTATATTTGCTGCAAAGCTGTTTATTAATTTGTGATAGTTTTTATGTGCTTTGTAAAACTTCAATACCAATTATTTTAAAAATAAGTATCATTTTTATATTGCTTATTTATTTAAATTTATTAGCTGCCCAACTCCAGTGGATTCTAGAGGGCCTATAATGTTATGGCCAGCAAAGGTAGTGATTAAGAAAAGGGAGTTCAAATCGCCATGAAAGCCTTGTAAGGCCTAAGCATCTGCTTTCTCCCAGCCTCAGTTCCTTGGCTGCAAAATGGAGATAATAACCAACCCAACCGTTTGGACAGAGTCCTAACACTGTAGGTCCACATGAACCTTTTGTATGGCCTGTTGAAATAGTTCAATAAGAAAAATGTTCCAGCCATTCAAAATACTCAGCAAAAGTATTAGTAGACCGAGAATTGCCCACCTTCTATAGTCCAGGATCTGAGCTAGGTTGTAAACCAAAGCCAATTTAACCAACCAAACTCAACATTCAAACTTTTTTCTCACGTCGCTAATTGAATTGTGGTAGCTGATATAAAACATTTATTTCTTAGACTATTGTGTCTTCAAAATGTATGTTTTCATTTTCTTAAGTAACGCAATTTCAGAGAAGCTTTATTCTTTCTGATACTTACAAAATTAGAGATAATTGCCTCACTGAAAGCATGTGGTGAGGGAGAGAGAAGATGTACTCAGTTAATTTTTCTCCCTTTTCTTCAGCAAAAAGTCATCATTTTAGTAGTAAATGGTCAGCTTTCCAAATCTCTTAACTTTGCCACTTCAGGAAGTCAGAGAAATTCTGTTTTTTTTAAAAAAGGCAAAGATTCTACAGTACTGTATTCTCAAAGGCCTTTTTGGACTTCACACTCAGAAGACCTCCCAGCAATTAGTACTGAAGCATCCAAGGCAAGTTGAGTGAATATGTGCATCATATTGACACATTTAAAAATCCTGCAATGACTCATTTATATTCCTTGAAAAAGTGTACACTTCTTACGTTTGGAGTTTAACTGCTTCAGAAATGCCATGTTACACCCACGGGTTCCTAGGAAGGCAGGCCCAGTCTTGTATTCTTTCTTTGTATTGTCCCAACTGTTTGCTCACTCAGGAATAAGTGCGTAGGACCAAGCTGAGTAATAGGCCTGTAGGCGGAATCTCACTGCTACCCACTGTTGATTTGTGGGGCCACACGTAGCTGCTAACCACAATAAAAAACTAAGCAAGCTTAACTATAGGAAGAAATGCGATGCTTTTGTCAATCTGTTTCTGCTGCAATCACAATCGCACTAGGGACCATGTCCAACATGTTGGCAGTAGTGATGGGAATTGCAATCCAACATTATTAAAGGTTGGGTTGTGGCAGAATCTCCTTAATGGATTTGTACATTGTGTTCCATTTTCCGGTTAATATGTGGACATTAAGCCACAAAGCAAGCTTCAGCTTTCTCAGCAACACAGCATAACCATAATTACATTTGGGGCTGAATTTTGGATGGGTTGCCACTCTGAAACTAACAAAAAAAGGAGGTGAAATAATACTATTATGATCTGTAGTAGAATACAGAAGTAGTGGGGTAGTATTTGATTTGTGGATCATTTTGTCCAGTCTGATCCAGTAGTGGGTTCTAAATCCCGTCGCTACCGGATCGTGCGTGTGCTCGCATGCGACACTTCTGCGCATGCACAGAAGCTTCTGTGCATGCGCAGAAGCATCCCGGGTGGGTGGGCGGAGCCTTCCGCCACCGCTGCTACCGGTTCGCCGAACCGGGCCGAACCAGGAGCAACCCACTGCTGGTCTGATCCCAAGTTCCAAAATAATTGACATTGTCTCTTTACTTAATTCAAGTTGCTCAGACTTTTGCCTTTAAACTCTATAAAAGAAGTGTTGAATGAGAAGCATTTCAAGAAGGAAGAGTTTGCAGTGGGAAAACAACGGGCATGGAAGGGACTAAAAAACCCTGGAGAAATCCCCAGAACTTTAGAATAAAATGAAAACAAATTTAAAATATTTTCACTTTCACAAAGCTTTGTACAACAATGCCAATAGTTCACAAGATTTCACACAAGAACCACAAAATCTTGTGAAATGTGATAACCTTGTAAATTATGACTACATGCACAGACATAAATTATAACCATGGTGCCATTAAAAAAAAATAGTGTCTGGTGTCTGAAAAGATGCCTGGCCCTGGGTTAATCCAATGTGTGATAATGCATTGCATCATGCATTCATATAATATGATAATAAATTCATTGGTCATAAGCCTTTCTGTTATCTCTGTTCCCTGTCAACAACTTATAATGAAAATCTGATTATGTCCTTTGTTACGCTTATGCAAAAAAGATACTTTGCAGTAAATATTATATTTAATTTTTCATTGTTTTCTTATTTGAGAAACCTAAATATCCTCAGTGTTTCCCTTTTCTATTTGATTCTCATCTCTTGATGGGGGAGTTTATGACTGACTTGTATGCATATATTATATGTGCGTGAAAACATTTGCTTTTATTACTTGAAGATAGAGTTCAATTTTATTTTATAGCCATTTCTTTAGCGTTCACAATAGAAACCAAAATCTATTTCTTCTATTTCTCATTTATTTCTTCTTTCTTTTTTTGTTTTTTGTTGAACTGGCAGCAATCAAAAGTCAAGACTGATTGCATGTTTTGACATGATGCGACAACAAACCTTTGATGCAGTAGTGGGTTCTAAAACCAGTTGCTACCGGTTCGCACGTGTGATTGCGTGCACGTGTGACACTTCTGCGCATGCGCAGAAGCTTCTGCGCATGCGCACAAGCGTCCCGGGTGGAGCCTCCCACCGCCGCCGCTACCGGTTCGCAGAATGGGGCCAAACCGGGAGCAACCCACCGCTGCTTTGATGTTGTCAGGAATATCTGAAGAACTGGAAGAAGCAGCATTTCTCCAGGTCCAAGTTCTGCCGAGGCCATCCCTTTGCAAGTAGTTCTCCAGATTCAAGTCTCATTGGGCATCTTCTCTCCTCTCTCAAAGACACACAGGGATGTCAACAAAGAACGAAAGCAGAGATCATCTGCGATGGATGACCTGCAAAAACTCCCCAGTTAAAGCTCTGCACTGTCCCCAGGAAGATTGACAGTCCAGTAGCATGATTGATATGATTTAGAGAAGATGGGTGCTCTAAGTTTTACTTTTGGAGAACTTCACATAAAGGACTCACCAGGACAGGGCTAAAGGATGATTGTACGAATGTCCATGAATAAGTGTTTAGTTTTGTCTTCTTAGGCACAGATATGCATCTCTGTTTTGCTATTCTGCAGGTGGACAAAAGTAGGCTTTGCTTGTAATGAAAATAGCAATAGCAATAGCAATAGCACTTAGACTTATATACCGCTTTACAGTGCTTTACAGCCCTCTCTAAGCAGTTCACAGAGTCAGCATATTGCCCCCAACAACAATCTGGGTCCTCATTTTACCCACCTCGGAAGGATGGAAGGCTGAGTCAAACTTGAGCCGGTGAGATTTGAACTGCCGAACTGCAGCTAGCAGTCAGCTGAAGTAGCCTGCAGTACTGCACTCTAACCACTGCGCCACCTCAGCATGGATAAAATATTTCCATTGACACTGGGGCTGTTACTCTGTTTTTAAAAGTGTACTGGGACCATGACACACTAAGGAAGGAAGAGAGAGAAGGAGAGAACACAATTGCGATTACTCAACTGTGAAAGAACGTCTGAGCACTTTTGCTTACAGCAGGTTCATTCTTCCAATAGGATTTAAGCTTCTACAATGCCTAACACAGCTACCGAACATTATTTATTTATTTATTTATTTATTATTTATTTATTTATTTATTTGTTTGTTTGTTTATTTATTTATTTATTTATTTATTTATTTAAATCAAGCATGAATTAGAAAACAGATACAAGTATAAACATGATTATGAATACATGAGATGGATACGAATAAAAGGAAACATTAGGACAGGGATAGTAGGCACACTGGTGCGCTTATGCACGCCCCTTAAAGACCTCTTAGGAATGGGGTGAGGTCTACAGTAGACAGTCTAAGGTTAAAGTTTTGGGGGTTTGGGGAAGAAACCACAGAGTCAGGCAGTGCATTCCAGGCATGGACAACTCTGTTACTGAAGTCGTATTTTCTGCAATCAAGTTTGGAGCGGTTTACCATAAGTTTGTATCTATTGTGTGCTCTTGTATTGTTTTGGTTGAAGCTGAAGTATTCATTGACAGGAAGGACATTATATCAGATGATTTTATGTACTACACTTAGGTCGGACCGAAGACAGCAAAGTTCTAAGTTGTCTAAGCCCAAAATTTCAAGTCTGGTGGCATAAGGTATTCTGTTGCAAGCAGAGGAGTGGAGGACTCTTCTTGTGAAATATCTCTGGACTCGTTTGATTGTATTAATGTCCGATATGTAGTGTGGGTTCCAGACAGATGAGCTGTATTCAAGAATCGGTCTAGCAAAAGTTTTGTATGCCTTAGTTAGCAGTCCAATATTACCGGAGAAGAAGCTACACAAGATTAGGTTAACAACTCTTAATGCCTTTTTGGCAATGCTGTTACAGTGAGCTTTGGCACTTAGATCATTTGTGATGAGTACTCCAAGGTCTTTGACAGAGTGAAGGTCGTCTACTAGTTCGTATCGCCCAGCTTGTATTTTGTGTTCTGATTTTTTTCCCCAGTGTGTAAGACAGAGCATTTGTTGGTTGAGATTTGAAGTTGCCAATTGTTTGACCATTCTGACACATAGTCAAGGTCTTTTTGTAGGGTAGCAGCATTGTCAGTGGTGTTAAATAGTTTTACATCATCAGCAAAGAGAACACAGTTGCTTATAATATGATCGCAAAGGTCATTTATGTAAAGTATAAAGAGTGTGGGTCCTAAAACACTACCTTGGGGGACACCGCTGTTAACAGGTGCAGGGTTTGATAAGGCGTTCCCTATTTTGACTACTTGTTGCCTGTTAGATAGGAACGCAGCTATCCACTTATGCAGGAATCTGGAAATGCTATAAGATTTTAGTTTTAGAAGTAGTTTGTCATGTACCATTGAATCAAAGGCTTTACAGAAGTCTATATAAATTGCATCTATTGCTTTACCCTGGTCGAGTTTTGAAGTCCATATGTTTTTGCAGTGTAAGAGTTGCAGAGTGACAATTTTTTTCTGAAGCCAAATTGCTTGTTAGAGAGTAGGTTGTTAGTCTCTAAGTAGAGGGTAATGGATTGGTTTATGATTGATTCCATGACTTTGCAGGTGACGCAACATAATGAGATTGGTCTGTAATTATCAACTAGGCTGGGGTCACCCTTTTTGAAGATAGGGATGACCGTGGCTAGTCACCATAAGTTAGGTAAGGAGCTGGTTCTGAAAGATATTCCGTAGATTATGCTAAGTGGTTCTGCTATGGTGGTTGAGAGCTTTTTTAGGAAGTAGGCACATAATCCATCAGGGCCAATTGATAAAGATGGTTTTAGGTTGCGTAGTGCCTTTCCAACGGCATCTTCTGTGAAATCGACATGTAGTAGATCGTTGTGATTAGTTGTGGTACGATTGGGAAATGAGGGACATGAGCCATTGCTGTTTACAAAGACTGAACCGAAGAATGTGTTGAAGAGGTTGGCCTTAATGGTTTCATCATTACAGTCTTTCCAGTTTGGTCCTTTTAGTGGTGGGATGGATCTTGAGTCTTTGAGTTTGTTGTTTACAAAATTGTAGAAGGCCCAGGTGGAATTAGTGTGTATTAGGTTTTCCTCTTGTTTGCTGTGATAACTGATGCATTCTGCCTTTATCTGTCGGCATAAGGTTTTGTAGTGACTTTTGAAGTTAGCTACGTAGCCAGTTTTATTTTTGCGCCAGAGGTTTTTTTTTGTCTGAAGCTTCCTTATTGTTATGGGTAATTTGTTTTTCCTGGTTTTGGGGGTTATTAGTGGTACGCATAGTTTGATGATTCTTTTGACTTCTTGCAAAAAAATGTTATAATGGTCTTCGGCAGTGATGCAGCCAGTGAATAGAGTTTGCCAATCAAGAGTTGAAAGGTCGTCAGTTATGAGATCATAGTTGGTTTTTCTAAAGTTATACTTTGGGATTCCGTCATTGTGATCGTCTTTGTAAGGGCATAAATTGAGACAAAAGTCAATCATGCTGTGGTCACTGTTGGAAAAGGGTTCATTTATTTGTAGACCATAGATTGAGTTTAAACTATTGCAGAAGATGGGATCAAGGCAATTGTTGAGTCTAGTGTTGTTTGTTACTAGTTGGTCCAATCCCAGATTAGTAACGGCATTGTACATGGTTGTATGTATTGGTTCTGTTGTACATTTGTTTAGGGTCCAGTTAATAAGAGGTAGATTGAGGTCACCAAGAAATATAAGAGGGTGTGGGCAAGAGGCTGCCCATGTTAGTAGTGAAGTTAGTTTGTTCGCATGTACAAGGTCGTAATCAGGGGCTCTGTAACAAAGTAAGAAGCAAAATGTGGTGTTTAGGGAAAGGTCGCATTCGATGGTCTCAGGAAGAGCAAGCTCCTGTGTAACTTTAATATTTATTCCACATCAGATGTGGAAGCAGCTTCTTCCACACAGGTGAAGAGGTGGGGAAAGATTCCACTACCAGATTTTCATCTCTCAGATAGCTGTTAAACACCCAGGAGCACAGCCAGAAAAAGAATGGTTAAATACTGTCTGTGCTAGTGATAGGAAAGGTAGCAGCTCCCTGTTTGCTGTGCTGCATATGTGGCCTTTCAAAGGACAAAAAGTTTAAGAAATGTATGGGGTTTTCCCCCCCAAAACTGTACACCTTTCCACTGTTCACCACTCTGCTGCACTTATGGGATTGTAACTAGTTATGCATTGATTGTAAGCATCCCATCAAAGAAGCATTTCATTAACAGTGGCTCTGAACATTTTGTTACTTTTCTTTTCATGTTAAGATCACAGTACCATAAGATCACAACAGAAGATGCCAGCTCCATGGATGGAAGTATCCATCCGCAAAGAGTTAGTATGCTAGAGGGATTGCACATTGACTGGGAAATCTTTTTTGAATTAACACCACCACTAGATAACCCCCTCCCCTCCCACTTTTCATATTCTAAGATGTAAAGAGAATTTAAACAGAAAATAAGAAGTGTAAACCATTGTTTTGGCATAATACAGAATTCTAAGCATTATATAGTACTGTGCATTGTGCCTTTCTGTTTTGAGGAATATGTAGATGTAGCATAAAACAATGCTTAGATTTTCATTCATGGAGTTTAAACTAGGAGCATTTATGAGGAAAAAACATTTGGATATTTCAGATAATATTAGGGAAGGCTAGTTCTAGAATCATCTGCTAACCTGGCAGCCTGGATGACTACTTCTAGAAACAATTAAGTGACTACATGAAAAAGGGTTATAATCTCCTGTTAGGCCACTGCTTCTGCATGTAGAATTATTCATATTGCATGTGTGCCAAAAATCCTAATTTAGCTGGACTGATCTATGTGTCTATTACTTGGAACCCTGACACTATACTGTGATTCTCAGGATCCCAAAAGATCTGTGTGTATGTGGCCATGACTTACCCTTCAGTGGCCTCTAAAATGTTCTGGGTGAAGATAAATTCCCTGTAGTGATGTAAAATAGGTTTTAAAGGACATAAAGTATTAATTCCAAAAAGGTTTTCTTTTATATTTACCACTCACCTAGAGAACATTTTAAAAGTGTTTGCTGTCAACTTCATTATACTGAAGTATAAACTGACTAAAGAAACAATTATATAGCAATAGCAATAGCACTTAGACTTATATACCGCTTCATAGTGCTTTACAGCCCTCTCTAAGCGGTTTACAGAGTTAGCATATTGCCCCCAACAATCTGGGTCCTCATTTTACCCACCTCAGAAGGATGGAAGGCTGAGTCAACCTTGAGCCGATGAGATTTGAACCGCCAAACTGCAGCTAGCAGTCAGCTGAAGTAGCCTGCAGTGCTGCACTCTAACCACTGCGCCACCTCGGTCACAAGATCATATGATGTGATCTTGTCCACTGTTGCCCCATTAACATTTAATATTCATAAATATATAATAAAAATTACAAAACTTATTATGAATTAAAGATGCAGATATATTTTTGAATGATATACCAAGAATGTATCATTGTACAAAGAATTGTGGATTTACTGAGCAGGGAGTGAAACAAAAAAGATTTTTCTATAATATTGGAAGGGCAGTGCTTACAAACTGAATTTATGATATATGTTCATTTTTTATATATGAATTGGTAAAACCATTATTAAAACCAGGAAAAACCAGGAAATCAATGTTCAGTGATGTATTTAAAACTTGGGATGAAATATTTTTCTCGTTATGTGACATGATATGTTTCTGATGTTTTCTCAGTTTATGTGATTTTTTGCTTTTTATTTTTAATTTCTTTCCTTTTCTAGAACACTACAATAAAGTGGCAAAATTAGAAAGAAATCTCAAAGCATAAGAGGAAGAATATGCAATTAATGAAGTTTAGAAACACTCCATTCTTGAAACTGGTATGCAGGAAAAGGTGCTCTGTAATTTATTTGATCTGGATTCACACAACCCGGGCAATTGTGATTGAATTAATAAACATTGTACAAATAATGTTTTAGCTTGAAAACATTTAGCAGCAAATTCTCTTTGTGCCAATTGTGTTCTCATCTTCTTCATTTCTTTATGCATTCCTCATTTCATGTGCATATTTATATCAGTTTTGCTTGTGCAGCCACATATTATATCCCTTCTCTTCTATCTGAAATTGATTCATACTTCTTAACACAAAGTTCTTTGGGTCAGATATGAATAACAACCTTCAGAAATGAAAGATTTCTACAAAGGTCAAGAGACCAATCAATCTTCCAATGTGAAATAATTTTTTCCTTTTGGTTGGAATATTTTCCAACACAGGTGAGTAGATCTAAGGATTTAAAGGAAACATGAACCCAGATTGCTTTATTAAATTTCTTACAGTGACATTTATCAGTAGGATTTTCTTAATTGATAAAAAGGGCAGCTATATTGTTTACCCAATATGAGACATGCACGTACATACATGTGCTCCAAATATTTCTTGGGGCTGAAAGGTGTGGTGAAGGGAAAGTGTAAATCAGATAATAATTTAAGCCAGGATATGCCTAGCTTTTCCCTGGTGTTTCATAACATTTTCCCTTGAACTACTCCTTCTTACAAGTCTGGACACACCAGGATGCACCAACATATAATTAACACATATATAAAGGTTTTTTTTTCTTAGTGACTATACGGCTACCTGTTCAAATTATTTTCTTTCAAAAGACAGATATAGCTCTGTTCACTTGAGTGGGATGTCTGCTTTGACATATCGAGTCAGATTAGGCCAGTGTGGAAAATAATTAGATTTATTTTGCCTTTGTGCTTTCTTATTCACTGATAATATAAAGAACACTGTGAAGTAATCTACAGGATATACTAAGCACCAGTGGTGAAATCCAATTTTTTTTTACTACCGGTTCTGTGGGTGTGGTGTGGTGGGCGTGGTGTGGCATGGTGGGTGTGGCGTGGCTTGGTAGGCGTGGCTTGGTGGGCATGTCAGGGGAAGGATACTGCAAAATCTCCATTCCCACCCCACTCCAAGGAAGGATACTGCAAAATTCCCATTCCCTCCCCACTCTTGGGGGAAGGATATTGCAAAATCTCCATTCCCTCCCAACTCTGGGGCCAGCCAGAGGTGGTATTTGCCGATTCTCTGAACTACTCAAAATGTCCGCTACCGGTTCTCCAAACTACTCAAAATTTCCTCTACCGGTTCTCCAGAACCTGTCAGAACCTGCTGGATTTCACCCCTGCTAAGCAGACAGGATACAAATTGGCTTGGTTAAACAAATGATGGCTTGTTTTTGTAAGAACACTCCTCATTTTAATTCCATGAGAAAAATTCACTTAAATTCTCATAGACACAAAGAAGAAAAGAAAGAATACTATGGCTCCAGACCTTGGACTTTATTAAGGACTAGCTGATTACCCGGCATTGCCCGGATATTTATTTATCCCAATCTTGTATTAGACAGGAAAAGAAATGAATTATATCTATAGTGTCAAATCAAAACAATTTTATTTACAGGGTTTTAAAAGTATAAGGACCTTGTTCAAATCCCAGCTACGGAACCTGTGGATAGCTGGGGGATTTAGAAGCGCCACCCCCTGCCTCTGCCACCACCCGTTTTATCATTTCCTCAAACTGGGCCTGGGACTGGAACATAAATCCATGAGCTGGCCCATGCTGCGCCTCCTCCACCCCTGCTGAAATAGGCTGGGTCTCCTCTCTGGCTTCCATACCTGTTTCGTCTCGGTTGGGGTGGTCCTGTCCTTTGCGCGATGAGTTGGGGCGAAGGACGATCCTGGGAACACGGGCCGAAGCTGTGAGGTGGGTATGGATGATCCGCTGAGGCTGTGGCACGCTCAATCAAAGGCCTCTGTACTGGCCTAATCAGGCTCCCTTCGCTTCGTAGGCCTACTGTGTGAGGGAAGCCTAGGCCTGAGTTGGGGCAAAGGATGATCCTGAGAACACAGGCCGATGCTGTTCCCTGCGAGATCAGGCCGCCGCAGTGAGGTGGGGGCAGGTGATCTGCCTAGGCCATGCCACACTCAATCAAAGACCTCTGTACTGGCCTAATCAGGCTCCCTTTATAGGCCTACTGTGTGAGGGAGGCCTAGGCCTCTTCAGAAAACACTGAGCTAGGCTCAGTGTACAGAACATGACCGTTGTTCCAAAAGGCCACCCCTAGGGGTGTCTTACCACCACAGTATTTTTTGCCCGATAGTAAGTCATATATGTACCAAGTTTGGTTGAAATTGTTCAAGGCGTTCCAGAGTTATGCTGGAACATACATACATACAGCCATTTTTATATATTTAGATAGAAAGAAGAAAGAAGAAGAAGATAGAAGATGAAGAAGAAGGTAAAGCTTTCTTCACCTTCTTTTTTGTTAATATTTTATTTTATTTTATACAGAATAAAAAAAAAGCAAAACAAGAATTACAAACAAGATACAAAAAAAAGAGATAAAAGTGTATACAAAAAATATAATATTAACAATAAACATATGACCGCCATCCCACTTGAATGCTGATACCTGTATCTCACACAAATCTAATAGGTTCATTCCCCTGCATCATGGATCTACAAATAGTTATAAATTTTTCATTTATGCTTACTAAAATACTATCACATTCTCTTAACAAATATCTCAAATATGCAAATCTATTGTCTATCAATCAAATTGACCCAATACCTGTTCACTGTAAAAAAAAACTGTTAACTGTTAACCCCCAAAAATATATTAAACTTCAAAGCCCTCTGCTAACAGTCCATTATTATATTTAACTCGCAGAAACTTCACAAATGGCTTCCAGTCTCTCATAATCTTATCCAAACCATTGTCTCTAATCAATGCAGTTATTTCATCATCTCCACCAATTCAGTCAGTTTCAAAATCCACTCTTCCACTGTCGGTATTCCTTTTTCTTACCAGTATTGAAAGTATGCAAAGTATTTCTTTCCAGTTGCAAAGACACAGTCCTTGCAGCTGTCACCATATATATAAAAAAAGGTTCCAAATTATTTTTCTGTTGATGTATTCATAATAAATCCATAATTCACTAGTTATTTATTTTATTATTTTATTATTTTATTATTTTATTTTATTTTATTTTATTATTTTATTTTATTTTATTTTATTATTTTATTTTATTTTATTTTATTATTTTATTTTATTTTATTTTTTATTTTATTTTATTATTTTATTTCATTTCATTATTTTATTTTATTTACCTTTTTTATTTTTATAACTAGGTCACAGCAGTGAATGCACATGACACTCCTATTTTGCCCACAACAACAAACCTGTGAGGGGTGTTAGGCTGAGACTGGCCCAAAGTCACTAGGTAGACTTACTTTTTCAACAAAAGGAAATATGAAATTAATAACTAATTTCAGCCACATAGCCCCCAAAAATGAACAGATAGAATATTTTTCCCACTTTTAATTCCACCCT
>QLTV01002419.1:9784411-9798479 GCA_003457575.1 Thermophis baileyi | reverse complement strand
GACTTCGTGTCTGCAATTAAGCTCTGTGTGTAGATAGCCATCTGTGATAGTAGAGAATCTTTGTTTGATAATTAAGACAAAGAAAGACTGGTAAGAAGACTGCTGTACTTCTGAATACTGACTGATTGAACGTGTATGATTCAGACTGTTATTTGGACTGTGCTATTTCTTTAAGTAAACTACTTCTATACACTTTAACGTATCTGTGTATTGACTGAATCATTACTCATATCTACTGCAACATTACAGTTCACTGTGCAAGCCTTCAGAAGCAGAGGTTACTCTGCACAATTCCTTAACACCCCCCAATGCATTTTGTTGATGGTGGTGATTGTGTAAATATGAGTCCTGTGTATCCCTGGGCCACAAAAAATATTAAGACGATGAACTGAGAAGAGCTGATTCAGGTGATCAAGAACAAATTGGACCTGGGACTGGAACTGATACATCTCCCATGAGAAAGGTTGATGAAGCAATTAAGAACAATTGGTGGATCATTCAAAGGGATGTCACAGGAACATGTGGGTCACATTATTGAGTTCTTCAATATTGAAAAATGTGTGCAAGGCGGGTTCCTCACATGCTGATGGCAGAGAAGAAAACTTCAGGAGTTGAAACTCTTGTCATGCTACCAGAATGAAGGTGAGCAATTTCATCATAGCCCTAGCTGTGACAAACGATAAAATATGGGTTCACTGTATTCAGTCCATCAAATATTATCACAAAGCTTCACTTGTGGGGGGAAAAAAATCAAGGCACAGGCTTCGCCTCTCTCTTGCCATTTTTGGGGCCCACAGACGGTGTCATTCATATGGATTTCCTTGAACTTGGCATCACTATCAATTCAGAATGCTGTTTTGCAACACTCAAAACTTTGCAACACTGACTAAGCAGAATTTGGAATAAAAAAAGGAGTTTTTGCTGAAACATGATATTGCAAATATCATTAGCCTAGGACTTGCAGAGATTTTTAGAAGCCCAAATAACTGAAAGAGACAAGAAACTTACAACTGTCTTTTAATAGAATAAAATGTGGATGACCTTTAGGCTATAAATCAGAGGGATGGACAATAATGATATCATCTTGTCCAGTTTCTTGTTCCAATTTCATAGCATATTGTGGCATAGTTCTGGTCATTCTTGCCAAAGATAAGAATACAAAGATCATTTTCTGCAATGAATAAGACATTTGAGATTTACTGTATATAACCAGTTATTACACAACCATTTGTATGAAAAGGTAAAGGGGCTGTTTGATTAAAATTGTACACTTTGTATAACTCCAGCAAAATATGCTTTTTTTAAAAGCACAGGCTTTGGATGATTTTAGTAGAATTGCCTGCAGAACAATAGACATAACTTGCAGCTATCATTCTGACTCAGTTTGCTTCATTGTTCCTCCCCCACGTTTCTATTGTTGTGGTTTGATGAAATAAAAATATCACACACACACACACACACACTGCTGACCCACAGCTTTTATAAGGCCCAATGCATACACAAATACACATTCACATATCTTTCAAATAGAAGCTGTTCTGGATCTGACCCTTTCAAAGATACTCTAAGCAGGAACCTTGCAGCTCTTATCCAATTCACTTTAAACAAAGCCTGTAGCCAAATCTTCAACCAGTGGGAAGGTGGGCTACATTTTCCACTTTGTAAAGTTGAACCTTCAACTTTTCCTGGAGCATTCAATAAGGGGGGAAAAAAGTCAACTTCTAATTTGGAACAGATAAGAAAAAACTTTATTACCTGTATTACAAAAGCAACAACCATACCAATTTACAGACTGTATCGCTGTGCATCACATTGATACACAAATTTTAAATAACACTAAGCAATGATTTATTTCTGTGTGTCCTGCAAAGAGGTTTGTTTGACACTGACAATTCATACACAACAGACAAAGCTTGCTCCTCAAAGGTGGAGTACATGTATAAGCTATGCGATTGTCCCTCTGTCATGGCAAAATGCCTACTGTAACACCTATAAAAATCATATGTAGCTGGTTTCTCTCATGCTCTTTGTTTGTTTATTGAATTTATTGGCTGCCGATCTAACCACAGGGGCGTAGAATATTACAATATTAAGCCACCCAACCACTGCTCTTCCTGACTACTTCATCCCTCCTTTGTTCTCTCTCCCCCTCCCTTTCCCCAGCTCTTCAATTTTTACCCTCTTCTCCCAGCCAGTTCAATGCACTGTATCATATCTGATGAAACTTGCCAGCTTCTCCTCTTCATGCTGGCTGCCCACTGTTCCGCCTGAATCCTTTAAATCCTTCTCCAAGCTGCTTCTTTCCCCTTCGTAGCTGCAAGGAGTTGAATTCCAGCTGGGCAAAGCACTGCACAGGGAATAGCCTTTCCTCTTGTTTATTTATGAGTAATCTTCCTACATTGGTTGGCTTAAAACACTGCCTCGCCCAACATCCTTACTTCTGCTGGCACCCTCTTGCCAGTTTGTGCATAATATTAACTCCTCTGCTAGTTTATTTTATTTGTACATTGCCTCAATTATTCCATCTCTGGGCTGTGCCCAAAACACACACACACAAAAGAAATAAGACAAGCAACATAATATAAATAAGATTTCATTGAATTAATGTTTAGTGTAATTAACATTCATGTGACAGGGGTGATGTGCTTTTCTCTCATCATTAAGGTAAGAGGAAATGGTGCCAATATAAAAAACCCTTGGCTCCCAGTTTATTATTCACTGTCCCTCAGTAATAAGCCATGAATTGTTGCTTTCATGGGACAGAACGTTCAGTCCCATGAAAGCAGGAGACAAGGGCAATGTATTTTGCAAAACTAGGTAAGCCGAACAGGAAGGAAGGAAGGAAGGAAGGAAGGAAGGAAGGAAGGAAGGAAGGAAGGAAGGAAATGGAAGAGATTCCATTTATCTAATTATTGCTGAGGCAGCCTTCAGAGTTTTCTTTTCCATGTCCAGATGAGTAATCTTCTGCTGTAATATACAGCAAAATACTATTTTCCTGCCAGAACACCTTGAACCAGCTCTACAGTGAACTGGCAATGAGATAGAAGCTATGTTGTCAGGGATGTCATTGAGGATCAGAAAGTGGGGTTTCTTTGCACCACAGAAAACAATCTGTGTGATCAAGGTCTATGGGCCAAAGGCCCATTAGCTTGCCAAACAAGCAGAGGAGGAGGAGGAGGAGGAGGAGGAGGAGGAGGAGGCTTCACTGGGGCTCTACTAAGGGTTGCAAGGAGAGGGGAAATAGCGGCACCCTATATTATATGTGGAAAGAACGATGACCCATGGATCATGGCTTGTCTAGTTTTTATTATTTCTCAGCTTAGCTGGATTTTTGAAAAGATGCAAAATTGTAAACTTCTCTTTTTATTTGGTAAATGAATTATAGCAGTGACCGCTGGTTACTTTAAATCATGCAAAGAACAAAGCTATGTCAGATTAATCAGAAACATTTCTACTTTTTTTTCTTGTACATAGTTATATTTGAATAAGCTATCCACAGTGTAAACTCTGAGTTTCATGTCTTCCTCTGGACTGCCAGGTATTTAGATACCTGGTTCTGCATCACCTCCCATGCCTATAATTTAGAAGCCTCTTTTCAGGTGACACTCAGGTTTCTTTAATTACAATGATCATTCAATCTGGAACGAAGCTATTAAAATGTGACAGGGGCTGTGTTTCCAGCATCTGATCACTCTGAGTTGTGAAGCATCTTGTGAGTACAGAATATTGTGAAATTGAATGTTTGCTCATGCTTGTAATGGTTTAGTTCTTTTACCTTGCTTGACATGCACAGTTTTGTTGGCCATTCAAAACTATGCTTTATATTGTGACATTATTGCATTATCTGTATTAAAACCTCCACAAATATTGTTAATAACTAATAATTTAAATCAAGTCACGCTGCTGAATGTCTGGATTTACCGGTATAACAGCCCACAAGACATTGTTAAAGGCTATATCCACAATTATAGTGCTAAACTAAATATATATATTGCTATAGAAGCATTTTATAAGCTATGTTTCTTTATTGCTATCTAATTATTGCTGAGGCAGGCTGAATAATTGAGAAAGCCAAATATTTGTTTCATCAATTATAGGAAGGCCTTCAATTGTGTGGATCATTTCAAACTATGGAATGTTTCAAGGAATGCAAATTAGAAGAATATCTCATGGTTATCATGAGAAGCCTGTATACAGGAAGCCACAATACCAACAGAACATGATGAAACCGGGGGGGAGGGGGCTGCAGGATGGCAAAGAAGTGAGATAAGGCTGTATATTCTCCCCTTATTTATTCAATCCATATGCTCAAGATATATTAAGGGAAGCTTGATTGGAAGAAGGTTCTTTAAAATTGGAGGAAGAAATATCAATTACCTACACTATGCTATGCTGGTGACGTAACCCTGATAGTAAAAAATGCAAAGTATCTACAAGTTCTAGTAATAAAATTCAAACAGCAGAGTGAGAAAATGGGACTAAGATTAAATATGAAGAAGTCCAAACTAATGGAAACCGGTACAGTAGCCAACCTTAAAATCAACAAAATCATCAACAAAAAAATATTGACATAGAAATATCTATCTACCATTTAGGATCAACCATCAGTAGTAAAGGAACAAGCAGCCTAAATATATACCACAAATTATCATTAGGTAGAAGCAGTGGTGAAATCCAAATCTTTTTTACTACCGGTTCTGTGGGCATGGCTTGGTGGGCGTGGTGTGGCTTGGTGGGCGTGGCTTGGTGGGCGTGGCAGGGGAAGGATACTGCAAAATCTCCATTCCCACCCCACTCCAGGGGCAGGATACTGCAAAATCTCCATTCCCACCCCACTCCAGGGGAAGGATACTGCAAAATCCCCATTCCCTCCCCACTCCTGGGGGAAGGATATTACAAAATCTCCATTCCCACCCCACTCTGGGGCCAGCCAGAGGTGGTATTTGCCAGTTCTCCGAACTACTCAAAATTTCCGCTACCGGTTCTCCGAACTAATCAAAATTTCCGCTACCGGTTCCCCAGAACCTGTCAGAACCTGCTGGATTTCACCCCTGGGTAGAAGTAGGCATGAAGGCCTTAGAAAAGGTATTCAGATGCCACGATGTGTCTATACCTATAAAGATCAAAATAGGGCAGGCATTATATTCCTTAATGCACTCTATGGAAGAGAAAGTTGGACTTTAAAGAAGCAGCATAGAAAAAATATTGAAACTTTTGGAATTTGGGGTTGAAGAACACTGACAATACAAGAAAACAAACCAATGGATCATTAAATCAACCCTGAGTTGTCACTCGAGGCACAAATGATCATACTCAAATTATCCTACTTTGGATACATTATGTGAGGATCCACTTTTCTGGAGAAGGATCTAATGCTGGGAAAAATGGAAAGAAAGAAAAGGACACCCAGCAAAAAATAAGGTGATGTTCCTCTTTTATTACATTTGCCACAGATCTGGGTTCTTGCAGATGGTCCCTAGTGTTTTAAGTCAAAACATTGGGGAGCTAGTCCATCTTTCTCTTCTTAAAGGATTTTCTGTCATGAGGAAAAAGTTGGAAGAAATCCAGGCTGTCAGCTAAACTGAGCCCAGAGCCCTGTTAAATGTCCATGTATGAAGCAAATCAACTATATCACTTGACATCTCATCTTGAAGCAGCTATGTCCTTTGCGATGTTGTCCATTATTATTTGGAACAAAGATACACAATGAAGATATCCAAATCATAACCTCCCTGAAACTCTGGTCATCTTTCTAAAGTTGCTGTACCTTATCCGCTTTTCCCCAATAACTATCCTATCAGTAGTTAGCTGCAAGTATTACAAAGTACCCAGGCTCAGCTTATATTCACTCACTCCAGCCTGTTGAGGCACATGGATGCCTAGCCCTCACTCCTGCACCTTTGTTTTATACCTGGATAGTCCAAACAATTACGTGTGGAACACATAGCTCTGGTTAACCTTGGGGAAAAGAACTGGAAGAACACCTGGGCAATTAAGGTTCCTTAGGATACCCAAGAACCTGCCAATCTAAAGCCAAAATGTAGCTTTATTGATTTAAAGTATATCATTGCTTATTAACTCATTCCTTTCTCTTTTTTATCAAGTTTTTTATTTTATATTGTTTGCACATCTCAATGTGTGAATGGTGTGATACCTGAGTATCATACATTTCAGGACAAATAAACATAATAATATTATTACTCATAGTTATTACATTTCATTTTCATTTAACAGTTTTCCCCCCTTTTATCGATATTCCATTCCAAGACATGATAATAACATTTATTTTCTCCCATCTATTTTATTATTCATCCCACTATTTGAATCTCCATCTCTAAATATATTAAAGTTCCATCTCTTCTTTCTTCCATTGTTTAGTATAAACTTCTAAAACCAACTTCTAAAACCAAATAAACTTCTAAGAGCATTCAAAATACATCTATTTTATATTTTATAATTTTTTCTAATATCATTCAAAGTCTAGTTTCCAATTAGAACTTAATTCTTATTCATACCTCTATTCATATTCTTTCCAATCCTCTTATCCATATGGTTCTACTATTAATACGCATAGATATATCTACTTATCACATTACATACACAGTAGTCATGCTTTATACACTTTTGATACCATCATTCAAACTCTCATTTTCCAATAATAAATTATCATTCATAATGTTTCCATTTTCATATCCATTTATATTAAAATTTNTATATATATCTAATTAACACACTACTTATACAGTAATCATATTTTCTACGTTTTTGATAATACCATCATTCAAACTCTCATTTTCCAATTAATACTAAATTCTTATTCATAATTTTTCCATAGTTTCTTATCCATTTATATTACAATGTTTATAATACCATCATTCAAACTCTCAATTTTCCAATTAATAATAAATTCTCATTCAGAATATTTTTCCAGTTTCATATCCATTTATATTAAAATGTTTATCCTAATATCTATTATATTACATACAAAATAATTGTCCAGCCTATATAATTCTAATATTATTACACATTATTAAAATATGATCATAAAGTATCTATAACTCTTTTTCTCCCCTTATCCATTATCTCTTATCCACATCCAATCTTTTAATCTTATCTTTTTTTTACTTGTCTCCCATATTTTTCTCTTAAGTCTTTTATTCCGTCTACTTCGAAATTTATATTCTGAATCCATAATTTATTTTTTCTCCTTGCCCTGCCCTTTCCCAGTGTTTAATTTGAAAGCTTTCTGTTCTAAATCCTACCTGTTCCTCCCCTTTCTTTTTTAAATCTTTTAAAGTGTTTTCCCCCGGCTTTAATTCCCCAATCATAATTATTTTTAATAGTTTCTCCTCCTTGTTATCTTCTTTTTGCTGGTTTCTCGATTCTATTTCCCCTTCTATTCCAACTGATAATTCCATTCTTATTTTTAATGTCTCATCAATGTTCAGTCAAATCAGTTAGTTACTTCAGGGATCCTCCACTCCTCAGGTCGCTTTTGTATATCCAATAATATTCAGGGGTCTCCAAATGCAAAATCTTATTTAATATTCCAATCTCCAGTGGTTATGAGGTCAATATGTATAATTCAATAGTTATTTTCAGTTCTTTCAGTGTTTACTCCCAAGTTGCACAAATTCACTTTCATCAGCAGATGGCGCTCTTTGCTTCACTCTGCTGCCTCTCTGCTTTATTTTGAGAAGTCCAATTTATTAATCTTATTTATTTTAACTTATAAATCCAATAATTAAGCCAAATTATTTGAAGAAAAAATGGGGTTATAGTTCCAGCATCTTAATATGCCTTCTTAATATCACACCTTTTGTTTTGAGGATTCAATTTTCGACTTAATTTTCTTTTTAAACAAATATTTCCTTTTTAAATTTCCAATATGTTTTTTCACAATAATTGCACGCTGCTATAACAAATTGTTCTGAAATGTGTTCCCCTTGGATTTTTGGGGTCAAGCTTCAGCAATAAATCTTTTCTCACCCAGATGACACACCATTCACCATTTCTCTGCTCCTGCACAGTCTTATTGTTTCTGGCTGTTCACCGGCTTCATGGCAGCCATTTTGACTGCCACTGCTCCTCGTCTTCGGATGAGGGGGTTTTCTGAGACCTGCAAGGCCCTTTGCTTCACCACCGCGGACCCCGCTTCCGAAGGCACCGGACGTTCAACCGGAAGTCAACTCATTCCTTTCTCATTCATGTTCCCACATATCCAAAATTCTACTCAACTAGGTTGGCCAAGTCCTAGCTAGAAGAATGGATGCCACCAAGTCTGGACTCTACATGTCTTAATGTGTAAGTGTTCCCTAGGGCCCTTTTTAATCCCTAAAAAGACTTGATCATTGATTTGCAAATTCAGTAGCTGCCAATGTGGTTGAGGTGGCCTTGGCTTCTAACCCAGCTTCTCTTTGTCTCTGATGGCACTTCTATTGCATGTCTTATATCTCTTAACAATTTGGTACCTTATCTATTTCCAAAGGGATCTCTCTCTCTTTTTTTCATTTTAAGTGGTTTTGACCAATTTCTGATCTCTGTCCTCTGTTCATTTTTAAGTTTTGGTTACAAATTTCAATTTGCTTATCTGTGGCTAATGGGTTGATGAAGCTGATGGTTAATGGGTAACAGCTAATGGTCACAGGCAAGTAGCATTCTTTAGGAAGAGAACAAAAAGAGGGGTTTCGTTGTTTTTCTTTTCTCCTACCCTTGAGCAGAGTTGCTGAGATGCAGGGAGAGATATGCCCTGTCACACCACACAGAAAGGGAGGCCTCAATATGACACCAGCAATGATCCAAAAAGTTGCCTGCCTTAATATATGAGCAAAAAGGGGAATTTGCCAACATGTTACTCAAAATAAACCTCTGTCGTTGCATTGTTTAAAATACTAGGCTGTGTATTTATATTTATAGGGGAATGTTTACAGCAGTTTCAGTTTTGCATAGAGATATTTATAAGCACATGTAACTAGAGAGAGAAGAGGTGGGCTTGAGACTTAATCATACTTGGAGTAGAAACTATTGGGATTTAAATTAGTCACCAAAAAGTGACTAAAGTCCCATTTTCCCTCTCCTGAGATTCAGAGACTAGAAACTGAGGATGAATTCTGAAGAATTGGAGTTAATCGTCATAATAAGCTTTTCATAAAGCCTCCCCAAGGTGAGCATTAAACATATTTAAACATAGCGGTGCTTGGAAAAGATGCAGACCCTTTCAAAATAGGTAATAATTGAAGCAGAAAATAATAATAATAATAACAGTGACAGCAGCAATGATCTAAGCTTTATTTTAAACAGAAAAAAACTCGCATTTATTCAAGTAATTCAAGCAATAATTTTCAAAGTGATCCACAGCTGCTGAATAGCATCCCATTTCTTCCTCCTCTGCTTTGCTCTGAACGTAAATCTAATTTGCTGTTCTCTGGTGATATTCAGCCATAATAACCACCTACTTCCACTTGTGTGCAGAAAGTCCATCTCACAGTTAACACCACTGCCTGGCCACACTGAATCAACATCTTTCTTCGGGACCCATCTGCAGCATCTATGTATGCGCACTTAGATGGATACAAGCCTACACTGTGTGTTCAGCCTAAAATAAAAGGGGCTATTTTTCTTGGGTTGGCCTGGGATGTATTCTCTTTGTGAAAATAGTATTTTGACTGTGGCAGGGGACTATCTCCACCATCTCTGTTAAAAGCTTTAGATCCTGTTCTTTCAGTGGATGAATTCTAAGCCTTGAGTAGTTCCAATATGCTCAATATTTTTTTTTCTTTACAAAATTATTTTCAGCTCTTGATAACACTGTTGTGTTCTCAGAATAGGATGCTACAAGACAATGCAAAACTTCAGGCAACAGACTGGAGATGTGGCAAATCACACATCTATCCATAGCCTGGCTTGCTCCTACTGTGACCATCTGCAGTGTTGAGCAAGGGTAATGCAAGCCAAGTTGCTCACCACGATTTGCTCTGTGGATTCTCAGCATGAGACCTTGGGACACATCCCCACGGCATCGTTTCCATGTCTCGGCCCTTACGAGGCATTTGAAGTTGCTATATGATAGTTCATTCTTACCTCTTTGGAATGCTGAGAGCAGGAGGAGACCTCACGAATCAATCACTGTTACCTCCAGCTGACAAAAATCAGTATTCAGGGAGTGCTCCACCCCCTGAGCTGCAGAAGCTCCTGGAATAACAAAAATCATCATGCTCCACACAGAAAGAGGATAAATTCATTGTCGTCTTCTCTCTCTGTTCCTCCTCCTAACATTGGCTCAGATTCCTGCTGCTGTAAAGGGAATGCGGCCTGGATATTGAGACTTCATTCTTCCTGCATATATTCCCATCGAAACCTGTGAAGACAGCATGACACTACAGTTTTGCAGCCAGGCACTTTTCCCCAACAGCTACAACGTAAGTTGTAGGTTGTAGTGTAGAGCCTATATGTACAGTTGACGTGAGAGTAGAGAATTATGATTTATCTGAGTCCAGTGCCAAAGGATAAAGGTATGTTTAGAAAATCAGGGAAATATTAGTCAAAGTCTTTAATAATTTTTTTTTTATTATAAGCAGGAAAAGTCAAGCTAGACATGTTTTTTTTCTTTTCCAAGAATTGTGAAATGACCTAGAAATTGGCTACAGGGATTTAAGATTCCTTGATCTATCTATAAAATTTGCTCGAGAGCTCTGAATTCTGGTACCTGGGAGGCAGGAGAAGGGGAGAATTCCTGCAGATGAAAATGGTTCAAGCAAAGTGGAGGTCTAGTACGGTATTACTTCTCTAAAGATATGTTTTGCCATGTCCAAGCTGAAAGAAAATTGTTTCAGCTATCTGGGGAAGATGACTTCAGAACATAGCATGGTGGGGTACACGTAAGTCAGCTGGTTGAGTGAGATTCACAGACTGTTCATCTGCCTGATGATTGTGGTTTACTCGATAAACTCATTATGATTGTCATATCAATCCACTATGTAGTTGAAATTTTGTTACATCAGTGAAGGAGTTTGTTATTTAGTTATGCCATCCCACTGTACAAAATTTTGAAAACGATCATCCATCCCCCCCAAATGTCACATAGCCAGCCTCTTTTCCCAGGACTATCCGATCTGGGTAGTAAACACCCAAAGGAAACAAGATGGCAACAAAGAGAGAGTTCTGTATCTCTTTACTGCCATCTAAATAATGTGCAATTTTTTTCAGCTCAGATCTGATAATCTTATACTTTTGGGCTTTTATAGTTATAATGTGAGGACTTTTCATTATGTCAGAAGGTAATTTCCAAAATGTGAGGAGTAATCACTCCACTTGATTCTGCTTTGATCAGATCTCTCCTTGGGAATTACATCAGGTTCTGCACACATCTCTTTGGGAATAATTCAAAGAACCTGGAACAAATTCAGAAAGGGCAACTGAAATAATCACGAGACAAGAAACTAAATATTCTGAAAAGTGATTGAAGGAGCTGGTTATATTTAGCCTTGAAAAAAAGATGACTGAGGGAGTCTGTTGCGGAGAAAAATAATTAGAGGTGAAATGAATCTTGTTTCCCTGCTGTCAACCCTCAAGAATAAGACCGGAGTCCAGGAAAGAATAAAAGTAATATATTTGCATAACGAAAATAAGAACACCTAAGTCTGTGTCTACATGGTGAAGAACAAAAAGAACAAAGGAAAGATTAACACATGCGCAGTACAGGTATCACATGAGGGCTTCATATCAGTGTACAATGTCATGTCAGAATAAGAGTCCTGCTGACAAATTAAAATGAACGTAGTGACAGAGTCATTAGGATAGCACTCTTCAAGTAGATGAAGGGTTGTCACGTGGACGAAAATCAATATCTGTTATACAGAAGAGCTCTTTTACGTTATAAGAAGGCAGGTTCGAATAAAACGGGAGGAAAAAGCAATTTGACAATGGAACTTATGACCCAATACTCCATGGAAGTAAATGTATGCATTAGATGTCCTTCAACAGAGGCTGAGCACCTATCTCTCTAGGATGCCCTGACTTGGATCCCTGCACCTAGTGGTCCCTTCCAACTCAAGATTCTATAAAAACCCTGAAATGTATTTTCAAAATGAGCAGCCATTGTTGAAAGGGTTACTGGAATTTGCCAACAGAGCATGGAGGAGCTCCACCTTGATGTCAGACATTGTGATGACTCCCCCGGATGTTTCCCAGATACCTCTCTAAATGTCACCTTGGAGGAGGATGAACCAGTTCCAAGCACATCTGGAGGGGAGTTGGTTGATGGCCAACTGCAGCAGGACAGCCCTGAAACTTCAGGTGGAGAAAGCATGCAGCTGCAGCCAGTCAGTGATGAGGAAGAGGAACTGCCTTTTGCACCTAATCCAAGAACACATAGGGCAGAGAAAAGACAGGAGATTACTCGGAAGGAGAAAGCCTCGCCCATCTTGATGGGTTGCACCAGAAGCTGGCTTTTTTGCACAGCAGACAGATGGAAGCAATGCTGGGAACAACGTGTTCATTTCCTAGCTGTGTGTTTTCTGGTCATTGTGATTCCTGCCTTGCTTTGGATTGACACAGTGCCTTAACTTGGATCGTGCCTTGTGAACTCTGGACTTTTCTTGCCTCGTGAATCCTCTTGTATTGTGGATTTAATATTGCCTGGTGGGTTTATTTTGATTGGGAAACTTTAAGTGCCTTGTGGACTCATTGGCTATTGCTCTGTGGACTAGCATTGGTCTGCTGTGGCTGGACTTAATTGGGATAGTTCTGGGTTTTTGGTGAAGGGAGTTGCTGGGGAATATTAATAAACCCACTAAATCAGAGTTACGGGTGTGTGAGTGGGACAGCACAGACATGTCCCATTGCTCTTCCTTCAGGCAACTATGTAAACTGTGCATGGAGTGGCCCTTAGTATACACATGTCCAGGCGAACTGGTATGACTCTGTTCTTAGGGGCTTTTTTGGCTACACACTGTCATTTGTATTTCATCTGCAGTAATTGATTTTCATTCTCGACATAGGAAAGAATGAGGAAACTCCTCTACAGATGGTCAGGGTCAGTTGATGGGAAACTCCTGGAGTTCTGAACTCTTGGATACAGCACAAAGGTCTTCTAAAAGGTGTTGCATTTTTCATTAGATAGAGGGAAATACCTAACTTTGGGGGACACCCTTTCTTAGACTAATTCTGTAACACTGCTTAAAAAACAGTGTGGATGCAGTCATCAAAAGTTGAACTTGAGGGAGTCTTTAGCTTTATACAGCATTCTATTCATTTAATTAACAATTATCTACATGCATTGAAATAACCGAAATTAAAAACATCGTTTGGTGGGGGGGGGATAGCTGTTCCTCCCACTCCCACTAACCAATATACCTTATTTGCCTGATTTATACTGCTTACTGGACTGGACTGAGGAAAAACCACACAGAAAAAATAACCCGCAAATAATACATGAAGAGGAAAAAAAAATCTCATAGGATTTTAAATGACAGATGCACAGTGATAACCCCACTGGGTTCCTTCACAAATCATTGAAGATTTTAATCATATAATATAAACAATGTATGAATTCCATTGTGTCAAGTCATATCAATCATTTTGAATGATTTCCCTGTCAGCCATTCATTAGAGAGGGATGCACACATCAGGGTGATACTCACTACAATAATGAAAACACTTTTGATGTTAGATCAGTAGTTTGTATTACAATCATATTACATTAACTAAGCAATCACACCATTGGAAACCCAGATATGAGTGGTAGAGTTCATAGATTGCATTAAAGATCATGTGTTCGGTTTAGCAATGAAAGTGAATTTATTTTTTATTTTTATTTATTTATTTATTTATTTGTCAAACATGTACAAGATAGCAGGTATAGGTATAAACATAAACATAATCAAAGTGAATACAGATAGATGAGGACAATAGGACAGTAGGACAGGGACGGTAGGCACGCTGGTGCGCTTATGCACGCCCCTTACAGACCTCTTAGGAATGGGGTGAGGTCGACAGTAGACAGTCTAAGGTTAAAGTTTTTTGGGTTTGGGGAAGAAACCACAGAGTCAGGTAGTGAATTCCAGGCATT
>QLTV01002419.1:9770626-9783442 GCA_003457575.1 Thermophis baileyi | reverse complement strand
TAATGGTTTCATCGTTATAGTCTTTACCATTAGGTCCTTTAAGGGGTGGGATGGATCTCGAGTCTTTGAGTTGGTTATTTACAAAGTTATAGAAGGCACGGGTGGATTTCGTGCGTAGAAGGTTTTCTTCTTGATTAATGTGATAATTGGTGCATTCAGTCTTTATTTGGTGGCATAGATTTTTGTAGCGGCTTTTAAAGTTAGCAACGTAGCCAGTTTTGTTTTTTCGCCAAAGAGATCTTTTTTTGGATTGAAGCTTCCTTATTTTTTTGGGTAATTTGTTTTTCTTGGTTTTGGTGGTTATTAGTGGTAGGTATAGTTTGATGACTCTTTTGATTTTGAGCAAAAAGATATTGTAGTAGTCTTCGATAGTATTACAGCCAGAGAATAGTATTTGCCAATCAAGAGATGAGAGGTCAGTGTCTATGTTATCATAGTTGGCTTTTTTAAAGTTATAATTGGTTATCCTATCATTATGTTGATTTTTATAAGGACGTATATTAAGACAAAAGTCAATCATGCTGTGGTCACTGTTGGAAAAGCCAATTGTGGTTTATTTACAAAAATCATGATGAAACAAGCCAAAGCTGAGCTTGCTGTGTGAATCAGGTCAAAAATTTGGATAGAATCTTTTTGTGTGATACCTGCAAAGCAAAATCTTCCCATGCTGACTCCAGCATAAATCTCCTGTGGGGCAAAGCCCCACTTTCACAATTTAGTATAAATTTAATGTGCACGATCCCAGATTTACGTAGTTCCTCAAAGGTGCTATTAAAGGACCTCTAATCACAAAGAAGACAGCCTGTTTGGTGTGGTTGTTAAGGCATCAGGCTAGAAACTGGGAGTCTGTGAGCTCTAGTCCTGCTTTAGGCATAAAGCCAGCTGGGTCACCTTAGGCCAGTCACTCTTTCAGCCAAAGAAGGAGGCAATGGCAAATCTGTGTGTGTGTGTGTGTGTGTGTGTGTGTGTGTGTGTTTATAAAGGTGCAATATCCAATTGCCCTTGTTCTTAAATACTTGGATGAATAAACTCCAAGGAATCCCAGCCTCTAGGTTCAACTGAGAAGTCTGAAAGCCTTCGTGAAGAAGGAAATGGCAAACCCCAGAGTAACAAGTTGAGTTCTATTCAAGAACATCTTTACTTGGTGGCCATCCCTGCATCTTTTTATCAATAAGTCCCATAGTTTAATCCGCTGTTAGTGAGAAAGTACCTTCTTTCTGCAACCTCCCACTGTATGCACCGACTGGAGGGACTTTGTGTATATGGATAGTCCTCAAGTCACAACTAGAATTGGAAGTGAAATTTTGGCCGCTAAATAATGTAAAATGAAACATCATGTGATCACATCAATTAGCCACCACAATCCCAGCAATCCCCATTGCTGTTGTTAAATGAATTTTACTGGTCATTAGCCAAGGACACACACACACATACTCCACCAAGCCAAGTCATTCCAGGCTTGGTCTCTCCCAGCCCTGACCCACAATAAGGAAGGAACTGTTTCTAATTCCTTCTACTCACCTATCTCCCTCCCTCATCTCTGCTTTTTTGGCTTCCCTTCACCCTGCTTTGCGGGAAAGCAATCAGTCCCAGGACCACACAGCTTTAGGGCTGTCCCAGCCCACTCCCTCCCACTCTCACTATCCTCCACTTGAGAATCCTTGCCACCCTGCTCTCTGCCACCCCAACTGACCTTTGCCACCAACTTTGTGCTCCTGCTGCTGACAAGGTGTGCTCAGCCTTGCTGCTGGGCCATATGGCTTTGCATGGCAAAAAGGGGAGAAAGCACAAAGCAGCTTAAGGGGACCAAAGTCATGCCAAAATGCCCCTTTGCACCATACTCCTGTGATGTACAGGGCGGGCTTAGTGCTGCGAAATAGATGGGGGGGAAAGCGCAAAGTAGCCCTTCCCTTATCTGGAACTGACCGAAACACCCCTTTTCACTATGCGCCTGGGCTGTATAGGGCTGGCTTTGCACTGCAAAAAAATAATAATTGCTTTTGGCTTTTTTAATGGCAACAACCATAACTTTGGGCTTGGGTCCCTTTGTTCAGCACTGTCATCATTTCAAAGGTCACTGAACAAATGGTCCTAAGTCAAGGACTACCTGTATCGTATTGCCCTTTTATTTGCTGTTTTGTTAAATTAAAAAGGACCCCCCCCCCCATTGGGAGGTCTTTAAAAGTGCGTAAGACAAATTCATGGGGAGATAAGGCTAGTTATGATAGCTGTATATTACCTGTGGTATTTCTCATGTACACTTTTAGTAGATTTCCCACAGGTTACCTCCAGTATTTGATCAATATAATCCCTATACAATAGTAGAATGTATGAAAAGGGACATTAGATGACATATAGTTTAAACCAGGGGTCTCCAACCTTGGCAACTTTAAGATTTGTGGACTTCAGCTCCCAGAATTCCTCAGCCAGCTGGCTGAGGAATTCTGGGAATTGAAGTCCACAAATCTTAAAGTTGCCAAGGTTGGAGACCCCTGATTTAAACCATTCACTGTGCAGGAATCTATTGATTCAGAAAAGGGAAGGTCATCACTATTCCAAAGCAGGCCGTTCCATTGCTTAACAACTCATCTTCTCACAAAGTCCTCCTAATCACCACAAGCAATCTATGGATATCTACTGACATGATGAGGAACCAGGAAAGCTTCTGGACCAGTAATGGGTTTCACTTACCTTTGCTACCAGTTCAGAGATGTGCATGCACAGATCGTCCGTGATGACGTCCGGGTGGGTGGGCGCAGCCTCCCGTCGCTGCTGCTACCGGTTCGCCTGAACCGGGGTGAACCGGTAGCAACCCACCACTGTTTTGGACCAGACGGAATAATGGTAAAATCCCTCATTTCAGTTACATTATTTATTTATATCACATATGTCTGCCCATCTCACAAAAAGTGATTCTGCGTGGCATATAACAAATTTTGAAGTTAGCTAATCATATTTTAGTCTTATAGGGTAGGAAAGTAAAATCTATTTTCTCTTATGACACATTTTTGGAAAAAAATAAGATCATTACCCTTTATTAAGTAATGGTACCATGAAAGTTTTGGAGATTTTGTCCAAAGAATGCAAATTAGTTACAAAGACTGAGTGACAATGCATATATTAAAATAATTTTAACATAAATGGTTTAATCCCAATGCCCTCAAGGTCTTTGAAATTCCGGAGGCATTGAATATATTAGAGAGGACTTTTACTGAGACTAAATCAACCATTTATTATTTTTTTTCCAGTTTGATTATGGAACTGATCAATGATTTTCCAAATTGATTATTTTAATATACTATAAGATGCAAATAATACAATATATTATCTAGATGCAGTGGCATTTACACAATATTACTTAGAAATTTTAATATTATAATAATTTTAGATGACTTTAATCTTTAAAGGTAAAATAGTATATTAACTATGGTTTCTGAAAATGCAAAGAAATTATATGTTGCATTTATAGAGAAAAGGTAGTTACAAAAAATGCAGTTAAAAGGAATAGGGAATGGTTAAGATTAAAAGAGGCAGAGAAACTCTGAGAGAAAGAAAATTGAATGGGGATGGAAAGGCCTAAACAAGGAGCCTCCAGCAAAGCAGATATAATTATAAACAAAAGTGACGACACATTCTAGGAAAAAACTTAAATAAGGGAATGCTGCAAAAGAATACATAATAGAGTTCCCCAACCATTCCAGCTTTGCAAACTGGCGGGGGGGAGGGGTTGGTTCCACTCGAGTGGCAGGCAAGCACGTGCATGTGTGCAGCTGCATTTGTGCGAGCGGTGGACAAGTGCACCCACCGCTCACACAAATGGAGCACACACACTTGGTCGCTGCTCATGCAAATGGGGATGCGCGTGTGCTCACCTGCCGCTTCCACGGCCCGGTTCCGAAAAGCTCACGACCCCATAGTGGACCGCGGCCCGGGGGTTGGGGACCTCTGGTATATAATACAGGTACTTCTCATTTAATATTCACTCATTCAGTGACCAATTGAAGTTACAATCGTGCTGAATGAGGGATACTTACAATGGATCCTTACAGTTGCAGCTGTCACAGTATCCCTGCGGTCATGTGATCACAATTCAGGCACTTGGCAACTGGCTCGCAATTATGACATTGCAGTGTCCCACAGTCATGTGATCACCATTTGCAAACTTCCCAGCCAGCTTCCAACAACCACAGACAATTGGGAAACTGGCAAGAATTTGCAAGTTATGGTCATGTAACATTACACTTTAACGACACAGCTGGAACTGATGAACTGGCATCCTAATTTGGGCATGGTCATGTGATGTTTCACTTTACAGCCGCTTAGAGATGGAGTTGCCAGTCCTAACTGTGGTAAGTAAGTGAGGACTACGGCTACCTATAAATTTGATTGTGAATTGTGAATGACGGAGATCCATTAAAGAGTGGGATTGGAATGAATGTTACATATCTTGTCATTAAAGAAAGTTTGATGAGAAGAAAAGTCATAAATTCTGTGAGGACGTAAAATTATATGGGTGATGTAATTGTATAATGTTAAAATATAACTTGATTATGGGCTAGCTGTGGAATTTTTTAACATCTGTATGAAGATTGCATACATGTCTGATAATTGGAAGATCACTGTCATGGGATTTTATACGAATGGAAAGGCAGCAAAAGTTAATGCAAAAATTGCAAAGGGAGATTGTTCAAGTGTGTCTGATATAATGTATTGTTGAAATCTGATTGAACGGGTACAAAAATTGAAAATGAGCAAAATTTTGAAGGAGCAATAAGGTATAGGGGTAAAAATATAGCATTTTGGCTCTTAAGCAGGTCACTGGGAATAAATGTGGACTGAATACAAAATCAAGTGACCAACACAAAAGAAGTATGTTGAAATGGTTGGTTCATAAAGAATGAACGAGGATCAAACTGCACAATAAATAGATGAAGGAAGAATGAATGGGTCAAGAGAAAGGGGAAATTTTAAAAAAGCTATGGTTTCCTAACTGATCTGTAGTTTCTTGGCCCAGGTTTGTTCTTGTCTCTTTTTGGATACTTAACGAAGTGTGATCCAGCCTAGAACTAAGGAGAAATTTCCTGACAGCAAGAACAATGAATCAGTGGCACGGCTTACCTTCAAAAGTTGTGGGTACTCCATCACTGGAAATTTTCAAGAAGAGATTGTCTGGAATGGTATAGGGCCGCCTGCTTGAGCAGGGGGTTGGACTAGAAGACCTCCAAGGTCCCTTCCAATTCTTTTAATCTGCATACTGTGTTCTGGATATTGGGTTTGCTCTTCACCAATCCCCCTGTTTTCAAAGATTACACAGGAGTGAGTTCCAACTTACCTCGCTGCCGGTTCGCTCCTTCTCGTGCCGCGTGGGCGCGCCACATGGGCGCACCGCGTGGGCGCACCGCGTGGGCACGCATGCGCAGTAATGAAAAATCTGAAAATAATAATAATAATAGTAAAAAAAGCCGAAAACAAGATGGCGACCGCATGCACAGTGCCAGAACTCGGCTTCTGCGCATGCTCAGAAGGAAAAAAATAAAATAAAAAAAAATAAAATAAAAATAAAAAAAATATGGCGGCGCCCACGGACCAGCACCGACCGAACCGGATCGGTGACATCATCGTGATGTCACCAGCGGGTCACTACCGGTTCGGGAGAACCGGTCCGAACTGGTAGGAACCCACCCCTGTGATTACAGTCAGCAGCAATAAATCAGAAGGAGACTAGTAGCATCTTTTCAAACTAACAAACAGCTAGTCTTTGGGCTGGTCTCAAAAAGCACTACTAGAATCCTTTTGATTTTTGGCTATCCTAAACTAACATGGGTCTCCTATAAACTCACCAGCAGCAATGAGGTTGTTAGATCTGATTTTCTGCTGAAGGTGCTGCAATTCCAGGGTATTCCAGTGTGTGGCACTAGTGAACCACAGATGGAAATATTATAGCTTGCTTTTACTATTTTACTATTTATCTTACTATTATGGCATTTAGAAAATCATTGAAAATTTCAGAAAAATCAGATTTTGTGTACAATTTGATAACTAAGTAAGAAGAAATAAGAGTTGTGATTCTATGGGAGAAGTGTTATTAAACTATTTTGATGAAGGTTCCGCTGCTTTGCTGAGCTGAACTATAAAGCCAGACCGTGTTCCAGATTAACTCGCTGTTTCCTCCTCAGTAGTTTTTTATTTTTTTATTATTTTTTATTAGATTTCCCCCCCCCCCGCCTTTATTATTTTAGAAGTAACTCAAGGTGGTAAATATATGTACTACTCCCTCTCATTTTATTTTCCCCACAACAACCCTGTGAGTTAGACTGAGAGAGAGTGACTGGCCCAAAGTCACCCAGCCGGCTTTCATGCTTAAGGCAGGACTAGAACTCACAATCTCCTCAGGCCTTAATCAATAAAGCAAAGTGGCTCTTTTTTAAATTGCTAAATTAATGTTGCTAAATTAATAGAAAACTCCCTATGTGCCTATTCTTTGTTGGGAGCTTAAAAATAAATTTTGATTTCTGGTGCATTCCTACTGGCATTCTGATTCTTATTTATGGGAGATTATATATTACAGGTTCCCAGAAATAGGAAATAGACAGAACTGATCTGGTCAATTATTGCCTAAAACAGAGATATATGCAGCAAGCCAAATTTGGTCAAAATGATGAAACCTGCATCGTGATATCATGATGCAGATACCGTCTTTTAAACTTTGCATGACAAGCTTAAACAAATAGAAAAGAGATGGAATTTGCATTGCACATATTGTTATTTGTTCCCCATTGCCCCCCTGTGGACAGTTAAGGTTTGATGAGTTTGGTTACCAAATTAGATGTGCAGAATCTTTACTGAAAGTGGATAGAACAGACAGATATAGTTTTGTTATTTATTAATTAAATTTATAAGTTGCCCATCTCATCGCTAAAGCGACATTGTCAGATAAGCAAGCAGGATACAGTATAGAAAAATAGAAATCCGTGTCAAATAAGTGTGTTATCCATCACCAGATTCAAGCTCTCTTTGTGGCTTTTGACTTGATTCCCAGAGATAACTTTGGTGGAAACTGGAACATTTCTACATCTACTGACATCTGCTACTGTTAATTAAAATATTACAGAATGACATCTCAGTGTGAGTTGGATGTATCAGTAGGATAGCTTGTCAGCTTCTATGCTTTTATAGACAGGAACAAGAAAAGGATAGCTCTAGGCATATCTGCTATGGACACTTTGTCCTGTCCTGGAAAATTGAAATCTTAATTCAGTCATACTTGTCTATGGTTGTTGAATTTTGTGTTGGGGATACAACTCCAAAGCATCCACTCTTTGAACCTTTAATTCCACTGATCACAAGGGATATTAAGAGTAGAAACAAACAAACAAAAAGGACATTCATTTTGTGCTTGTTGCACTCATGTTCTCACTAACCCGCATGAAGCTGCCTCCATGACTGTTTCAGGGACATGTTATCATGATATTTCCCCCTTCTGATACCCAACCCATTGAGAAGGCAACAAAAAGTTGTATTTAATTACTGTGGGGATAAAGTGATGTTTTTCTGTCTGATCCCAACACAAATTCGTTTGGTATAGACAATCTGGTGTTGAAAATATTGGGGATGATGAAGTCAGGGATTTGCTCTGCTCCTACTGACCACTTACATTTAAATGCAGTCTCTTTCAGGCTGCATCCCATGAGGGCCATTTCAGATGGTACTGGAAGAAGAACTGAACCAGAGGTGGGTTGCTCCCGGTTTGGACCGGTTCTTTAGAACCGGTAGCGGGAATTTCCCCCGTTCGCCGAACTGGGAGCGATTGCCAGTTGGCCACGCCCATGAACCGGCTCTCTTATGGCGCCACCATTTTGTTTTTGGCTTCTGTGCATGCGCAGAAGCTGGGTTTTCAACACTGCGCATGCGCTCACGCAGTGTGGCCATGCAGCACGCAAAGCGTGCGCGCCCATGCGGCGTGGGAGGAAGCGAACCGGTGGCAAGGTAAGTTAGAACCCACCCCTGAACTGAACCTTTGACTTGTGCCTTCTGGTTCTTTTGTTATCCTATATCCATAATGGACTTGTGGGAGGCCCCCAACCCCAACCCAGAAGAATGAAATATTTTGGGAAATATTTAAAAAAAAAAGGCAGGATAGAATATTTCCCCTAAAGGAGAAATGGGAAAAATCTTAAGGGAGGCAGAAACCAGCACCAGTCTCCTTGCCCCAAGCAGAAACTGAGGAAACTTTTAGAAATGTAGATTTGGTAATCCATTCAAGACAGGATGTTTCAAAACTCCTTGCAGCAAAGTTTGACAGCTAACAAAGGCAGAATGGTAGGATTAGAAAGCAGCCCCTCACCCAAGATTCAACACAGGACGAAAGCCATTAGCCACAATAGGAATTGCCCAACACCCTTTCAGAACACAAGCCCCTTCATTGCACCACCCCCAGAATAGTCCAAACTTCAAAGTCACAGAAACCTATAAAGATCCATCCACTCATTCAACCATTTGGTCAGCTGTCCCAAAATCACAGGTGGTTGGTGGTTTTGCTTCATCAATAAATGGAACCTTTCTTTCCAATCAGCCTCTAGTCTCCATTTTATTTCCAGTGCCTTTCTCCCGGCTTGGAACTGAACCAGTTGGATTTTCCTTCCAACAGGCTGGGTTCCATTCCTACCCAGATGTTCTGCTAAATATAGACCTCAGAGAATGAACTGCAGAATTCTACCCAAGGTTACCTCAAAATCTGCCCTACGGTTTGCTTGGTGATATCTTTTCTTGACAAGTATAGAAAAGGTGTGAAAAGCAGCAGCCAATCTAGGTTTTAATCCCCCTGCACTGGTGAATTGGCTAAGACTATTTATTCAAAATGAACTCCTACAGTATTCTGCAGGATTGATTCCCAGATAAATAGGAAAATAACTGCAACCTTGAAAACTTAAAAAGCCCAAACCTATTATTTTCTCATATGTTGGCTTTTCAAGTACTTTTCTCAAAAATAATGTTTATTCAAAGCATATTTTTTTAAAAAATGTTGTTTATCCAGAATCAGTGTGTTGTAATAATGTTTTCCAATAAGAACTGTGTCTTTTAGATACAAAAAGATGAATAGAAGGTACCTTTGGAGGAACAGATTTGTGTTTGGATTTGAGGCATTAATTCTTAATGTTAGAAAGTTCTTGTAAGAACCAGATTGAATGGAAATAGTTTGAGAAGAGACGGAGCTAATCAGCCATGTTGCCAAAATGCACTCTGACTTCCACTTCTCCTCCAGTTTATAAAGTGGTTGCTAACACATGAGAGAGTAAAGGCCACATGGAGCTGTACACAAAATCTATGGGAAACATCTCTCTGGATTTCAAGATTTTGTTCTGACCCAGTCTTAGCAGAAACAAGAAACAGACTCCTTGTCCCGAAAAACCCCTCTTTATTATCTCCTGTGAATTAATGGCATTCACACACCGAAAAGTCCAGGCAATAATCCTTCAAAGAGTTAACTGCAGTAACAGACCTTATCAGTTCCTTGGATAATTGCCAGGCCGGGAGCTTCCAGCTGCAAAGCTGTAAATTAAGTTCTGGCAAGCAGTCTCTGAGGCACGAAACACAATGAGCCAAATCTTCCGAAATCCAAATGGTTGTCTCCTACAACCCCCACTCCCCTTTCCTTCTATTTATTCCCCAGCCAGGGAGGGGCCATTCAGCGTCCACGTGTGCCTTGCTTCCCGAGTCGACTCCTTGCCTTCAGTTGTTCTCTCCTAACAGCTCTGCGCATACGCGCATCTGGAACAGGCCCCAGCTGTTCTTCCTCCCCACTTATCTCAGCTGCCTCTCCAGTGGCTGGGAAATGTCAGAGGGCCCTGGCTCTATCTCTGCTTCTGACGCAGAGCATCCATCAGAGCCTTCCTCAGACTCCAGAACTGGCCCAAGTTCCTCCCCAACCTCCTCATCGTCTGAGTCTGCCGCCAGCTCCACTGACAGCTGGTGGACCACAACAGATTTAAACAATCTTCACCTCTTGTTTTTTTCTTGTTATTTTGAACATAAGCTGCTTTGCATAAAGCAAAGCACTTAGACTTATATACCACTTCACGGTGCTTTGCAGTCCTCTCTAAGCGGTTTACTGAGTCAGCATGTTGCCTCCAAGAATCTGGGTCCTCATTTTACCAACCTCGGAAGGATGGAAGGATGAGTCAACCTTGAGTCACTCAGAATCGAACTCCTGGAATGACCAGTGAGTTAGCCTGCAGGTGCAGTACTGCATTCCAACCACTGCACCACCACAGCTCTATCTTAATTCATTTGCATTTTACAGTCTGAAGGGACTTCAAAGAGCTTCTAGGCCAACTCCTTGCCAAGAGGGAAATCCACCACTTGATTTTTTCCCCCCAACCCTTAAGATCCTCCATTATCTCCCACTCTGTTTTTAATCTGCTGTAAACAGCTTTGACCATTAGGACGTTTTCCAGAAATGAATGAATAAATCTCATCTTGTAGCTTGAACACATTTTTTTGTTTGTGTAATATAATTATTGTCATTAGATTTTTATCCCACCTTTTGTAATGTATATGATATAATAAATAATATTTATTTAATACATACATAAATATAAATAAAATACAACTGGAAAAAAAGAAAATGATCCAGCTCCTTCACATCTTTCTCTCTACATGAACTGTCTGCATACTTAACATTTCTGTAAAAATTATGTCAAAGGGTGAATACACATTTTATGTAAACACACATCTTGGAACATTTGAACTTCAGCTAACACACACACACAAATGTATGTACATACATACGTGTGTGTATAGTATGAAAAAATGCTCAAATATAGGAATATTTCTATAAATTAATAAATTAATCTTGGTTGATTTTATGTGACACTCTGCTGCCATGTAGTGGGGTAATGATGAAATTGGAGACTTGGGTTTTATATATTAAGCTATTGCAGGGATGAAATGCTCCCGGTTCGGACCGGATCGGGCATACCGGTAGCGGTGGCCGCCAGCGGTTAGCCGAGCAGGTAGTGGCAGCTGCCTGGCCACCCCCCTGAACTGATCCGCCAGTCACTGCTTGCTCGCCCTGCCCCGCCAGTCTCCGCTCTGCAGCTTGCCTGCCTGAAGCGCTGCACCCCTGATCTGCCTGCCAGGTAGGCCTGCGAAGTCACGGCCTACCTAGCTGCCCCTGCCCCCCCCCACCGTCCCAGACTGCCTTCTCTACTCCATTCCCTGCGGCCCGCAGCCCCGACATGCTTTCCTGCCTTCCACAGGGCCTTCCCGGTGTCCCCATGGCCAGCTTGCGAAGGCAGGCAAGCGGAAGGCCACATGGAAGGCAGGCAAGCATGTCGGGGCGGCGGGGAAGGGAGGTAGCAGCCTACTCCTTTCTCCGCAGCCCTGCCATGCTTGGCGGCCTTCCACGCGGCCTTCCCAGCAGTCCCCCATGCCCGCTTGCCTTCCGAGGTCAGCGTCCAGCCCAGCCCGGCCAGTAGGTGGGCAGGCGGCTCTTGGTGGAAATGCAGATGCTGAGAGGGGCAGCGGAAGGGCAAGCGGATGTCCCAGGGCTGCTGCACATGCACCAGCCCCGTTTCTGCAAAGGCAGAGCCCCCCCTGCAGGGCGATCGAAAGAGGGGAGAGGGATGCTGCAGAAAAGGCCGCCTTTCACCCGTGCTGGCTCCACGGTGCTTGGGGCTCCGAAGCAGCCCACTGGCTTCTCTCCTGGCCACCTGCCTGCTCTCTTTGCGGATCGGCCCGGCCAACTGCTGGCGCCACTCTGGGAACTCGGTCCACGGTGCCGGATTGGAAGCCGGTGGGCTGCTTCGGAGCCCCAAGTCCCGTGGACCCAGCACGGGAGGCACGGGTGGAAGGCGGCCTTTTCTACAGCATCCCTCTCCCCTCTTTGGATCGTCCTGCAGGGCTCTGCCTTTGCAGAAATGGGGCGGGCAGTTTGTACGGAGGATTGGCGGGGGGGATGCACGGCTCTCCAGGATGGAGGGCGGGGCAAGAGAAGGCACAATAGGCTGTGCTGCCCCAGCCCCGCTCAACCACGCTTCTTCCAGCCCATCCACCCCACGGCGCTGTGAATGAGACAATCGGCTGCACCTCCCCGCCCGACCTTCCTCACTGGGCGCTGCTGCACCGGCGGCTCCACCCTGCCCAGCTGCGCCTGCCACCACTTCCCGTGAACTTCCTGGGAGACGGCCGGAGTGAGGGGTGGGCGGGAGCACTCAGCTTACCTTCCTGGCGAGGCTTGGAGACCGCCCGGCACCCCCATCTGCCGGCTCTCCAGGCAGCACCACTGTCTCCCTGCCCCGCCAAGGCCCCCGCCAGCCCCGGACCCTGAGGCCGGCGAAGCCAGGAAGGAGAGAGGGGCGACGGTGGGGGCAACTGCACTCCGGGACGGCACATGACGGGACGCGCCGCTGCCAGGCCGGAGTGCGGTTGCCACTGCCCCTCTCGCCTTCCCGGCTTTGGCTCCAAGACCTTTGCAGGCCGGGAAGCATCAGGGCACGCACCTACGGAGCTCCGCCGGCCTCCGGGTCCGCCGGCCTCCGGGCTGGCAGGGGCCTTGGCGGGGCAGGGAGAAAGTGGCGCTGCCTGGAGAGCCAGCGGATGGTTGTGCTGGGCGGTCTCCGAGCCTCACCAGGAAAGTAAGCTGAGCCAGAGCACTTTCTTCCTTCTCCTGCCGCCGAGAATAATTTGGAATTTTAGCAGCATCTCATAGATGCTGTCATAAGATATATGCCTTGGGGGAGGTTGCTTTCTACTGCAGAAGAAAGAGAGAGAGAGACAGGAAAGAAAGAAAGAAAGAAAGAAAGAAAGAAAGAAAGA
>QLTV01002419.1:9746400-9769350 GCA_003457575.1 Thermophis baileyi | reverse complement strand
CTATATCTATATCTATATATCATATCTCTCTCTCTCTCTCTCTCTCTCTCTCTCTCTCTCTCTCTCTCTCTCTTTAAATAAGTGGACAATCCCAGATCCCACTCACAATTTTCTAATCTCCCAATGATATATGTGAACATTTGGCAGCACCCAGGCTGCCAAATGTTCACATATATGCCATTTTCCCATTCTCAAATGGGAAAATGTAGAACACAAGGAACAACAAAATGCACACCACTGCATTTTGTACTAGCTGCAGCTTCCAGATGCTCTTCAAGGGCAGTATCATGTACTAGTTACACAAAGGCCTTCCTGGCCATGGATACCATCTGATCTTTGAGTGCCACTCCTTCCAGAATCAAAGATGACACTGGGACAGGACCTCAGTAGCAATGCTTGATCCGCCTTTGTAAAACTGGATATCATCAGCATACTGATAACACCTCACCCTTATGGCAATGGATAAACTCACCTGATAGCAATAGCACTTAGACTTATATACCGCTTTACAGTGCTTTACAGCCCTCTCTAAGCGGTTCACAGAGTCAGCATATTTCCCCCAATAATTTTGGGTCCTCATTTTACCCACCTCGGAAGGATGGAAGGCTGAGTCAACCTTGAGCCGGTGAGATTTGAACCGCCGAACTGCAGCTAGCAGTCAGCTGAAGTAGCCTGCAGTACTGCACTCTAACCACTGCGCCACCTCGGCTTTATGGCTTTATGTAGATGTTAAAAAGCCGTGGAGAAAGTACTGAGCTCTGTGGAACCCTGCAAAGCAAAGCATGGGCTAGGGGCTGAAACCTTGCAATCAACACTGCCTGGAACTGATCCCAGAGGAAGGAGGAGAACCAGTAGAGTGCAGTGCTGTCCACCCCCGCTTCCTGTAGTCTGTGCAGAAGGATACCATGGACAATGGTATCAAAAGCTTTAGAAAGGTCAAGAAAGGCACTACCCTCATCCCCCTCACACCAGAGATCATCCAAAAGCATGAATCCAATACTCAGGCCTGAAACTTGTCTGAAAGGGGTCCAGGCAATCTGTTTCATCCAGATTGACTACCTGTTGCATGACCACTTTCCAAAAAAGGAAAGATTAGAAACTGGACAAAAATTGTCCAATGTAGCTTAGTCTAGTGATGTTCTTGAGAATGGGATAAATCAACACCTCCTTCAGAGATGAAAGGACAGCCTCCTTTCTCAAGAAAGAAATAACCACCACTAGAACCTAGCTACGTGACATCACCTAGGAGATTTTTGCCATCGGGAGGACATGGATCTAATAATCAGGTGGCTGACCTCACAGTCATGAGGACACTATCCACTTCCTCAGACCCAACAGGATCAAATTCATCTCAGATAACAGAGCGAGACACATCTTGGGCACTTCCAAAGAACCTGTATTGGTATCCAACTGGGAGCAGATCCAAGTAACTTATTATACAGGTAGTTCTCGACTTACAACAGTTCATTTAGTGACCGTTCAAAGTTACAACAGCACTGAAAAAAGTGACTTTTGACCATTTTTCACACTTACGACCAGTGCAGCATCCCCATGGTCACAAGTTCAAAATTCAGATTCTTGTCAACTGCTTCATATTTATGACAACTGCAATGTCCTGGGGTCATTTGTTCAGCTTTTGTGACCTTCTGACAAGCAAAGTCAATAATAGGGAAGCCAGATTCACTTAACAACCATGTTACTAACTTAACAATTTCAGTGATTCACTTAACAACTGTGACAAGAAAGGTCGTAAAATGGGGCAAAACTCACTTAACAAATGTTTCACTTAGCAACATAAATTTTGGGCTAAATTGTGGTTGTAACTCAAGGACTACTTGTATTTACTAGCTCAATATCTTGGGGTTTCCCTTAAATTGCTATGAGAATATAATTTATTGTACCATTATATACCAATCCATTTACAAAACTTTTCTTTAAATATGTATACTACTTAAATAGACAAGATAGAAAAAAAGGATTAACTCTGGTTACTTGAATGGTTTTCCTAGCAGGTCTTACCTGGTGTCAAATCTACTATTGTTTGGCCCTGGGCAAAGCCATTTTACTTTTATCCTGGCCTTTTCTTTCAGCACTTTCTTTTCAGCTTTATGCTAATAGTTTTTGCTGGTTTTCTTTTCATTGTTAATTTCTTCTGTATGTTATTTTTTTTTAACTGCTCCAAAAATATTTTCATTGAGTTGCAGGATATCAGCTTTTAAGCTAGATCCATGATGGCGAACCTATGGCACACGGAGCCATATCTGAGGGCACGCGAGGCTTTGCCCTATGTCAGCTCCAGCGCGCATGTGCATGCTGGGCAGCTGATTTTCAGCCTTCTGGAGGGCGGGGGAGGCCGTTTTTGCCCTCCCCAGGCTTCAGGAAAGCCTCCGGAGCCTGTGGAGGGCGAAAATGGACCCAACGGGCCAACCGGAAGTTCGTTTCTGAACTTCCGGTTGGCCCGTTGGGACAGTGTAAAACGGCCAAACGGCCCAACCGGAAGTTCATTTCCGAACTTCCGGTTGGCCCGTTGGGCCGTTTTTCACCATCTACAGGCTTCAGGAAAGCCTCCTGAAGCCTGGGGAGGGCAAAAAACGGCCCAACGGGCCTACCGGAAGTCCGGAGACTTCAGTGAGGCCTGCGCCCATATGCGTGGGGGGGCAGTGCAGGGGGGTGTTGTGCGCGCATGCGTGGGGGGAGGGCATTGCATTATGGGTGTGGGCATGTGCGCGCTCCCTTTTGGCACCCGAGCAAAAAAAGGTTCGCCATCACTGAGCTAGATCATTAGGGCTGGAATCGGGGCCTGACCTGAGCATTAGTCTCTCAATTTTAGAGTCTCAGTCCAGAAATAAATCTTCATCAATCATACAGCAACAAGGAAAACCGCAGCAGCAGCAGCAGCAGCAATGTAAGACTTTTCAGGGTATGGATGTGAAATTTTCATTTAGCTCTTCCCAGGTTTTTGTAGGTCACTGTAGCTTGACTCAGATTAAAAAGTAAAACCCTTTACTCTTTTGGTCAAAAATTAAATTTTAATCTGATCTATTTATTACTGTGGAATATGGAGGCCTGTTACAAGTGGTGGATTAACTAAGGGTCAAAGCAGGACAGCAATAGGAAATCTTATTTTCTCAGATAAATCAGAGGTTACAAAGCAAATATTAATATCCTCTGGCTCCCCTTTCCCAATGTAACACAAATAAATGGCCTCACTCTGAAGAGCTTGTATTTCAATAGAGGTACAGGTAAGCCTCAACTTACGACCACAATTGAGCCCAAAGTTTATGTTGCCAAGTGAGAAATTTGTTAAGTGAGTTTTGCCCCCTTTTTACGACTTTTCCCACCGCATTTGTTAAGTGAATCATTGCAATTCTTAAATTAGTAACATGGTTGTTAAATGAATTTGGTTTCCCCATTGACTTTGCTGGTCAGAAGGTTGCCAAAGAGGATCACATGACTCCGGGACACTGCAACTGTCATAAATGTGAGTCAATTGTCAAGCATCCGAATGTAAATCACATGACCATGGGGATGCTGCAATGGTCTTCAGTGTGAAAATTGGTCTTAGGTCATTTTTTTCAGTGCCATTGTAACTTTGAACAGTCACTAAATGAACTGTTGTAAGTCGAGGACTACCTGTAGTCCTTGGGTTATGATAGCATTTGGGACCACAATCTCCATCGTTCAGCAATGCAGTCATAAAATATGATGTTATGTGATCGTGTCACTGAGTGTCAGCAATTTCAGCAGCCCCAATTGCATCATTGAATGAGGTTGGTGCAGGATGTTAGGTGAGGATCTCACCTGATCATGACCTCTAACTTACTGCCAGCTTTTCCATTGACTTGGCTTGTGGGAAGCCAGGAAGAAATATTAGAAATTATGATTATGTGACTACAAGGATGCTGCCGTAACAGCCAGAACTCCAAGACCCCTTCGTAAGTCCCCCTTGTTCAGTGCCATTGGAACTTTGAACAGTCGTGAACGAATGGTCATAACCTGAGAATTACCTCTATTCCTTAAAAATAAAAAAAATAAAAATAAAAAGTAGCAGCTTGGTAGCTCTGCTAGGATGATACATTTAACTGGGTTAAGAAAGATTAGTCATATGAATCCATAATCTAATCAACAAATCATGGGGGTTACTTTTAGTCCCAAACTGTCTCCCATTGTCCGTGACTCCGTGTCATGTGAAGGCTAAGTCAATCAACAGAATGTTAATTGCATTCCTTACTCCTAGATTTGCACTCTGAAAATGGGGCTTCTGTAGGCTAAGATTTCTTAAGGTATATTGGTCTCTTTACATCATCAAGCTGCCAAGCAGTGGTGAAATCCAATTTTTTTTACTACCGGTTCTGTGGGCGTGGCTTGGTGGGCGTGGTGTGGCTTGGTGGGCGTGGCAGGGGAAGGATACTGCAAAATCCCCATTCCCTCCCCACTCCTAGGGGAAGGATATTGCAAAATATCCATTCCCACCCCATTCTGGGGCCAGCCAGAGATGGTATTTGCTGGTTCTCTGAACTACTCAAAATTTCCGCTACCGGTTCTCTGGAACCTGTCAGAACCTGCTGGATTTCACCCCTGCTGCCAAGCAAATATTTCTTGTGACAGATCAGCTTGGCACCTTGGCCAGTGCTGAAGGAAATTCTCAAAAGGGCAATGACAAAGACCAAAGTGGTTTGAAGTGACACCTGCAATGGAAAAGTCAGCCCACACTTCTGTGCTTTAAGGTGCTGCAAGGCACAAGATCACTTATGAAAGAGAAGCTGTTGGGACACCTTGATTTGTACAGGCCTAATGTGCGGTTGCAACTTCCAACAGAGTGACAGCATGGCCAAGTGGAGGTAATAGCAACCAAAACTAATCATCAGCAGGCAGAGGGATCGACCTAGAGTTAAGCCTAGAGCTAACAGCTCCATCTACAGTCCCCAGGGCTTTGGGGCACTGTATGCAGCGCAAACTGGTGCCTTGGTATCAGCTTATCTTTATGAGGTACTCTTATGATCTGTCTATACCTTCAGACAAAAGTTGCTGCATTCAGGAATTTGTAGGTTAAGACCCTAGACATGCATATTTCTTTTGTCTGAAATAGTATTGCTAGCGTGACTAAAAGTAATCAAACACTAGGAACTCTAAGGCACACTGAATGTAATAAGCACTAATAAGATAAGTGGAAATGTTAACCTCAGGAATACAAACCAGTGGTCTGCTACAAATTAACAATTAGTGCTGGGAAACTCAAGGCTTTTAGATAGCGGCTATGATAAAATGACATTTTTTAAAATGGATTCTTAAGACTACTTTATTTAAACAAAAGAATTCAATGTATAAGGGATGTATTATCTCATTCCCCCACTCCTTATTAAGAGTTTCCAATATGTATTTGAATGAACCCAATTAATCACATTGGTGGCTATTTCCTGTCACACGTGAAGTAACTATTTCTAGTTTTTTTATTGTAACCTTTAAAATGAAAGAATAATTTGCATATGGCTATAAAGTGGGCCTGTAACTTCACCTCCCTAGGCTTCTGCCTCTGGTACGGGATCTATTAATAAATCAATTTGTGCTTCAATATAATTGTGCCTGGAACGCCAGTTTAAAGGTACCCTGAGAAAATTCTCTTTCACCCACTCTTGCTTAGCTGACTCCTCAATGAAAATCTTTTGGTGTAGATTCTATCTTTGCTGTATGCCAGTACAGGTAATCCTCAACTTGCGACCACAATTGAGCCCAAAATTTCTGTTGTTAAGTGAGACATTTGTAAAGTGAATTTTGCCACATTTTACGACTTTTCTTGTCTCAGTTGTTAAGTGAATCACTGCAGTTGATAAGTTAGTAACCCGGTTGTTAAGTGAATCTGGCTTCCCTATTGACTTTGCTTGTGAGAAGGTCACAAAAGATGATGACATGATCTTGGGACACAACAACGGTCATAAATATGAACCAATTGCCAAGCATCTGAAATTTGATCACATGATCATGGGGATGCTGCAAAGGTCATAACTGTGAAAAATGGTCATAAGTCACTTTTTTCAATGCCATTATTTGAATGGTCACTAAATGAACTGTTGTAAGTTGAGGACTACCTGTATTTAGAAGGAGATGGAATGTTGAGTGTTGAAATGTTTAAGAAACCTTGATTTAACCACTCTGCCTCTTTTTTATTTTTATTTTTTCCTTGTTTTTTAAAAAAAAAATAGTTTTAGTTTTAGTTGGCTGGTAAATAGAAAAGGGCAGGATATGTCAGTTTCTTGGGCATCTCTGCAGCAGCAGGAAGCACTTCAGAAATTTCCACCACTTATCAAACTGAGTCATTGAAGGCTGCATACTGCTAATGCACGGAGAAAATTAATTGCCATGGGGAGCAGCTGACTCTCAGTGACGTCAAAATGGAGAATATATGTCAACTTTCTTTAATGGATTGTAATCTATGAAACCTAGATTTCATAGTTGCGTCAGCTACATTGAAGTCCAACTCCATCATGGGATTGTGCCATCTCAACTGATCTTCTTGGGATCTGTCCACACTGCTGAGAGAAAGCATTATCCATCCATCCTTGGGTCCCATTTAATTTATTGTTCCCATAGCCAAACCCTATTGCAGCTGTTCCAAGTCACTGTCAAATGGAGTCCTAACTGGTCAGTGTGCCCCCACATAAGCAAGCATATTAGTTTTCTCCTAGCTTTGCCATTGTCTTCCTTCAGAAGGCAACTAGGTAGTAGGGAGAAGTTCTCCAGTTGGGGCTGTGCAACAAGAACAGGAGAATCTGGCTTCTGAACTGTGTTTGGAAATCTCTCGGCTGGTTTGTCTGCCATTCCCATGACACCTCACTTCTGCATCTCCCAAGCTTAAATTAATGTGGAGTAAAGAAACATACTGTATGGGAATACAGCAGGACAGAAATGGAAGGAAGGAAGGAAGGAAGGAAGGAAGGAAGGAAGGTAGGAAGGAAGGGAGGGAGGAAGGAAGGAAGGAAGGAAGGAAGGAAGGGAGGAGGGAAGGAAGGGAAAAGGAGAAAAGGAGAAAAGGAGAAAAGGAGAAAAGGAGAAAAGGAGAAAAGGAGAAAAGGAGAAAAGGAGAAAAGGAAGAAAAAGCACTGCCATCATTGGTCAACTAGCTAAGTCCTAAAACTTACCAGCAGCTGGGAAAACAGGCCTCTTGCTTCACAGGGAAGAAGCAGTGGAGACACAAATTACAGGAAAGCTGGCTAATAAGCAATAAAATCAACCCTCCTCTTCCATAACTTTTATTCAAGATTAGTTTGATAGACCCCTGGGGAATAAATTTTCTCATTGCTTTTGGGGTGACTATTTCAGTAGACTGAATGTTACATGATGTTTCTGTATTTGCAGCTGACTCACACTTTGATCTGCTTCCCCAGAAAACCAGGTAGCCGCCTCCTTGCATGCAGAGAAATCAAAGGAAAGATGTGAGACCTTTCTGGCTCCTGATCAATCATCACAGCAACAAATCAAAGCCAAATCAACACTGATGTTGAGTTCTGTTCTCTCAACCTCAGAGGTACATGTATATTTTGTGAAGTTCTGGGACATTTTTATTTTATATTTTTTGGTGAACAAAAATAAATCTCTTTTTCTTTTTGAACTACTTCGGTGGGAGAGAGAGAGTAAAGTTTATCTCTTTCCAACACCAAATTAACAAATGTTCTACAAAGAAGGACAAGGTCAGGGCAGGAAATAAGTCATTCCAGAACAATGATGTGAAATATTATCAAGAAATAAGCCACAATAAGAAAAAGGCTTTGTTCTCTCTGTAAACGTTCTGACTGGATAATTCTTACACATGTCTACTTAGAGATTAGCCTCCTGTTGTCTCCAGGTATCCATATGGGGAGGTAATGTTCTGTCTGATTTATCAACAAAATCCAATAAACTGATGCTCAGACTTCATGATCAGATATCAGACTTTAATGTACAAATCAGTTATGTCCTACTTCTAACCAGGGGTGGGTTCTAACTTACCTCGCTGCCGGTTCGCTTCCTCCCGCGCTGTGTGGCCGTGCCTCGTGGGTTCCATGCGCAGTGCAAAAAAAAATAAAAAATTAAATTTTTTTTTAAAAAGCCAAAAACAAGATGGTGACGCATGCGCAGTGCCGGAAACTCGGCTTCTGCGCATGCACAGAAGAAATTTTTTAAAAAATTTTAAATTTTTTTTTTTAAAAAATTCAAAAAAAAGATGGCGGCACCCACGGACCGGCACCGACCGAACCGGATCCGTGACGTCATCATGACATCACCAGCGGGTCGCTACCGGTTCGGGTGAACCGGTCCAAACCGGGAGGAACCCACCTCTGCTCCTAACCCCATTTGGGCATCTAGGGATATGAATCATATTACAGCTACATTGTCCCCCTCCTCTACACAGATGAATCAGGGTCAAAAGAGATGTTGGCCAGGTTCACATATCATGGTACTCGGGTTCTAAGTGTCAAGTGAATTAAATAATCCAATTGCAGTTAAATAAAATTTAAAAAATCTTATTTTACCACAACATGGGATCTCAGTCATTTTTGTCCAGGTGTTCAATGTGTATATCATCTCATCTTTCCGTCATTGTAGCATCTAATAATGTAATATTCTGTTTTGTCTATCAACATTCCCTCAGGGAATCCAGTTGCTCTGTTTCTCTATCAGCCTAATTTTACATCGTGACTCACATTCTTTGGTGGAACTATTAAGTCTGCCTTTTTGACTCTGAAAGTCTCCCTTTCACCTAAATCATTTCTTTTTCTTTTTCAAGATCGGTTCCTCTTCTTTCTAGAATTTTGCTGAGTAGCATTACAGATACATGCAAAAGATAAACTTTGGCAGGAGGACTGAGTTGCAAAATCAGACAAAACTTCCTATAAGAGCTCATTTTCTCTGCAGGCCAATCACTGTAATTTAACAGTAGGAAGGCAAGCAATGACAAGCAGTGCAGTTTACTAAAAATTTGCCACAATGTAACTTGATCTACTTAAAATATAGCAGGTCTCTTTATATGTGTTTACCATGTATTTTATAGCCACGATTGATCACAGTGCTTAAGTACAAGAGCTACTTATTATATTGTTATTAATTAGTATTAGATTTGATCAGAGTGTGGTGACTTTGAGATCAAAGAGAGGAATGCTTAATTTTCTTGACATCTGTAGGTTATAGTGGTTAGATGGGGTGATCATGCTTCAGTTCCCACTAGCCCGGAGATTTGGTGCAGGGGTGAAATTCAGCAGGTTATGACAGGTTCTGGAGAACCGGTAGCGGAAATTTTGAGTAGTTTGGAGAACCGGCAAATACCACCTCTGGCTGGCCCCAGAGTGGGGTGGGAATGGAGATTTTGCAATATCCTTCCCCCAGGAGTGGGGAGGGAATGGGGATTTTGCAGTATCCTTCCCCTGCCACGCCCACCAAGCCACGCCCACAGAACCATTAGGGAAAATTTTTGAATTTCACCCCTGGTTTGGTGGTTGATGTCAGGCTAATTATTCACCTCAGCCTAATTTTCCTCACAATATCTTTATGAAGATAAACTGGCAGAAGGTTCCATGCTATCTAATATGGAATGGTGTAACTATGACAACATATACAATCCTTTTCCTGTGTCAAGTGGAATATTTGAAATGATTAATACTTCACTGTAGAAGGAGTCAGGGTCACATATCTGTGAAATATATTCTATACAGTTTCTTCCTGATGTCAGTTACTTGCTGGATATTTTGGTTCATACCTCTCAGAACTAATGAGATTCAGCGTGGCCACAAATGTTATAAAAGACAAAAGGAAATCACATTTCTTTACATTTAATAGATACAGGTAGTCCTCGACGTACGACCACAATTGAGCCCAAAATTTATGTTGCTCAGTGAGACAGTTGTTAAGTGAGTTTTGCCCCATTTTACAACCTTTCTCACCACAGTTGTTAAGTGAATCACTGCAGTTGTTAAATTAGTAACACGGTTGTTAAGTGAATCTGGCTTCCCCATTGGCTTTTCTTGTCAGAAGGTGACCCCAGGACACTGCAACCATCATAAATATGAACCAGTTGCCAAGTGTCTGAATTTTGATCACATGACCCTGGGGATTCTGCAACAGTTATAAGTGTGAAAAATAGAATAGAACAGAATAGAATAGAATTCTTTATTGGCCAAGTGTGATTGGACACACAAGGAATTTGTCTTTGGTGCATATGCTCTCAGTGTACATAAAGAAAAATAGAATACATTCATCAATAATTATAAGATACAACACTTAGTGATAGTCATAGGTTACTAATAAGCAATCAAATCATACTAGGAAACAAACAAAACAATATAAGTTGTAAAGATACAAGCAACATGGATATAGCCATAAGTGGGAAGAGATAGGTACTAGGAAGGATGAGAAGAATAATAGTAATACAGTCTTAGTAAATAATTTGACAGTGTTGTGGGAATTAGTTGTTTAGCAGAGTGATGGCATTCGGGGGAAAACTGTCCTTGTGTCTAGTTGCTCTGGTGTGCAGTGCCCTATAGCGTCATTTTGAGGGTAGAAGTTGAAACAATTTATGTCCAGGATGTGAGGGGTCTGTAGATCGTGCAGTATACTAAATAAAACTGATTTGATGCATTTCCATTGCTTATATTTTGAACAGATGTTAACTTACACCTAATNTGTCTTGTTGGGTTGCAGAACCAAACCAGACAGTTATAGAGGTGCAGATGACAGACTCAATAATTCCTCTGTAGAACTGTATCAGCAGCTCCTTGGGCAGTTTGAGCTTCCTGAGTTGGCGCAGAAAGAACATTCTTTGTTGTGCTTTTTTGATGATGTTTTTGATGTTAGGTGTCCATTTTAAGTCTTGAGATATGATAGAACCTAGAAACTTGAAGGTCACTACTGTTGATACTGTGTTGTCTAGTATTGTAAGAGGTGGTAGTATAGGAGGGTTTCTCCTAAAATCTACCACAATTTCTACGGTTTTGAGTGTATTTAGTTCAAGATTGTTCTGGTTGCACCACAAGGCTAGTTGTTCAACCTGCCGTCTGTATGCAGATTCATCATTGTCTCAAATGAGACCAATCACTGTTGTATCATCTGCAAACTTCAGTACTTTAACAGAGGGATCTTAAAAACGGTCATAAGTCACTTTTTTCAATGCTGTTTTAACTTCAAATGGTCACTAAATGAACTGTTATAACTCGAGGACTACCTGTATTCAGAAATACCAGCCTGTGTTCCTGAGTCTGCCTGTTGCTCCCATTCCTTCTGAGAAAAAGAAAAAAAAAGAGCTTGTAAACTAGACAAAAAGGGGGAAGGTCAAGATCAGAAAGGGATTTATTTCCTTCCCTTTCTGGACCTCCTGCTCATATCTCAAGATTAGTATGTAGGTCACATCAGGAGTGATTGTCAAACAAGAATATAGGTCTGAATGGTTGTCAGCCCCTAGCACAAAGGTTAAAATGATAACTCCAGGGGTTTAGGAGAAGACATAAATGATGGAGGGAGGGGTGGAGGGAGGGGTGGAGGGAGGGGTGGAGGGAGCTTAAGACAACTTGCTAGACCTGGAGAGCAGTCAAAGAACTGAAATTAGGATGTTCAGGAAATCCTGTGGCAAAAATGGACGCGGGCAGGAATCTTTTGCACTGTTTATGCTACAAATCTCTTATTGTGTGCTCAAAGGTGGTATTCAGCCGGTTCGGACCGGTTCGGGCGAACTGGTAGTAGCGACCCACGGGTGGGCCCCCCCCCCTACCCCCCCCCGCCCCGGCACTATGCCGTCCTATTTAGGCACATTTTGAAGCCGTGTGCATGCATGTTAGCCGCACATGCGAGCACAGCGCATGCGCGGAAGGCCACACGCATGCACGGAGGAGGCGCGTGCGAGCGCTCACATTTGCGAACCGGTAGGGAAAGTAAGTGAATACCACCTCTGCATGTACTCATCCTGAATATACCACCAGTCACCCATGATCAGAAATTTGGGTAGATACCAACTTCTCACCACTTGAAGTGTAGCACATATGCAAAACAATTCAGGTAAGCCAAGTAGAATCTAAAAACAGATGAAAGCCTCTTCAGAAGGAAAGCAGTGAAAAAGCCACAAGAGGACAGCAGCAATTTTAAAATTAAAAGCACAGATGTGTTTTTGAAACTGAAAGACTTAAAATATTGTACAGTACAGGCAAAATAGGACTTCTTCTCCTGCACACAGAAAGAAAGAGATCCAGTTCTGGCTGGTGAGAATATTTTGATTTTCTAATAAATCCCTTCTGGTTTTGCTACTTACTGTGCTCTTGATGTGATTATTTCTCAGTACAGCATGTCTCTTCTAAGTACATATATATAGGAGGTTTTGATTCATCTTGGTCTTATGCAGAGGTGGGTTCCTCCCGGTTCGGACCACTTCGCCCGAACCGGTAGCGACCTGCTGGTGATGTCACGGTGACGTCACGGAAACGATTCTGTTGGTGCCGGTCCGTGGGCGCCGCCATCTCTTTTTTTGAATTTTTTTAAAAAATTTTTGGGTTTTTTTTTTCTTCTGTGCATGCGTAGAAGCCAAGTTTCCGGCATTGCGCATGCATTGCCATCTTGTTTTCAGCTTTGGGGGGGGGGGGGATTTATTTATTTATTTATTTTTGGAATTTTTTTCCAGGTGTTTTTTTCTTCTGCGCATGCACAGAAGCCGAGTTTCTGGCACTGCGCATGCATCGCCATCTTGTTTTTGGCTTTTTTTGGGGGGGGGAATTTTTTTCAGATTTTTCGGCACTGCGCATGCGTGTGCCCACGAGGTGCAGCCACACAGCGCAGGAGGAAGCAAACCAGCAGCGAGGTAAGTTAGAACCCACCCCTGGTCTTATGAAGTCATTTATCAATGTTTTCAGATGTGACAGCATTTATTGGTTTGAAGTGTAAGCGTGAGTGCAGAAAGGCATTCAATGGATGTATGTAGCGGTGTATGTACAGTGTGTATGCCACTGTCTATTGTTCAAAATAGTGCCATACAGTGCAGTGTAAGTTATGGGGAGTGCTTGAAAATTGCTCTCTAGTTTGGTCACAAAGTGAATTCTGAGCTATCAGACCAATTGAGGTGTTGCTTCCACAACCGAATGTTCAAAAATTCACATTTCAAAAATTCCCAAATGCCGACCCAAATGAGTGTCCTGTTAGCCTTATACTTAAGAAACTACAAATTGTGAATCTAGTTCTAAAAGGATCATGTAGCCCATTTGGGTCTTCTAAACCTAGATTTGTTGAGGAGAAAAATAGTCTAGAAGCAACAAACTATTTAGGAATAAATTGGTATCAAACAGATAATCTGTTACTTGTTTTCTTCTTTGGGTCGTAAAGTTAAAATTACGTTTAATTCATAATTATAAGAATCACTAATTGTCTCTTTGGAGGCATCTGTACATGGACTTGCCTCCTCCTCTTTGGATAATCTAGATAATCTATACTGTTGCGTAATGATACTCCCACTCCCCACTGGGTTGTCATTGACAGGCAAGCTCTGAGATCACAAAGATATGTTAAAAAGAGCTTCCTGTATATAATTATTGTTAGAACAAGTGAAAATATAAAATCAAATGCTTAAGATGAAATTATAAATAAAAAAACATTGACCCGGGGAGTTAACCTCATAAAATGCAATGGCACATATAATACTTATTTAGATTCAATTCTGGATTTTTGTTGAGAAATCCAAAGTTTAAGCAGCTGATGATGTTTTCAATTGTCCTGCTAAAGCATGAGGATGATTATGGTGGATACTGCCATTATTACTAATGTATTAAAATGTCAAGTTGACATTTCTATCTGCTTCATGAATTTGAGGCAAAGGAGTTTCATTGCACATATGGTGAAAAGATTTTAATTAGGTTAGATGTGATCCCTTAGCCTTAGACTTGGAGTCCCAAAGGTGCTTATTCAGGAGGCAACTTGACTTTCTTGCTTTTTCTTTGAAGGCGTTTTGCTTCTTATCCAAGAAGTTTCTTCAGCTCTGACTGGATGGTGGGGAATGGAAGGATTTATATTCCTTGCAGACAGCTGGTCATTTGCATTCTTTTAGAGAGTCGTTGAGGATACCTGGAGGTTTATCTGTTCCTCAGGATCACCTGAGTAGTGCAAATGGGCTTGGAGCCTTCTTGGCTGCAGGATGTTTTCTATCCTGTGTCTCTTCACTGTTAAAGACAGGTGCAGGCTGTTGGGATGAGTTTGTGTTGTCTGTATCTCAAATTGAAGTGCAAATGGTTCCTGTAGCCTGCAGTTTTTCTGGAAATCCGTTCATACTCCCACACCATTCTAAGGGTGTTCATCCCAAAGTGAATAGCTCAGTCTTGGAATAAACCTTATTTTCTCAATATTACATTTTAAGCTTTTATTTGCAAGTATCGATACCAAAAATGCTATATTAGTCTAATGTGGCAGCTCAAATCATTCTTTAAAAATATATATCTTAAAGATCTTTGATTGTGCTGATTTAGGATAGTAATAATTTAAGCACTGTTCTATAAATGGTATGAAGAAGTACCTTCAACCTCTTGCATCTTCTATGCCACTTTACCAGCTTGTTCCCCTTCTTGAGTCTGTGTGTTGGACTTCAATTCTCATAATCATCATCCAGCATGGCCAACAGATTGTGAAAGTTAAATCACAGGGTAGTTCCAGGTAACCATCTTTTCTGATGTCCAAGTCCCTTAATGTTCACATTTGAATTTGAAGCAGGACATGTGAGGGCAGATCTGAGCATCATGAATGTTACAAAGGCATGAGGACTGTGAGTAGTGCTTGATGTGAATCAGCATGCAATCAGAAGGTGCCCTTCCTGGCCAATAATTAAGCAGAGATGTTTCAACTAATTTGTGTTGAGCTGCTGCTGACTAATATTGTAATCAAATGCTTCACTTTGTTTCTGTACTTTCTCATTAAAACAAACAGTAAAGTATAGCAAACTACAAGCTTTTCCTCTGCTCACCATGATGCCACAATCCCTACTCCTTTCTTGAGTCTTGTGTTGTATCACTTCGCCAGGAGACAATACAAGAGTTGAGAAGTTGGATGTGTGAGGCATCCTTTCCAATGGCCATGCAGGCTACCCAGTTAAAGACAGCACTGTGAGATGCTGCTGCTTTTGTGGGTCTAGGACAATTGGCTGCAGCCACATGGCCTGGGCCACTTCACCATGGCCCCCTCACCCCAGCCGATCCACCGCAGGGTCCCACTTCCCTTCCGCAGGGCTAAAGCCGACCATCCCCTGCTGCATGGCCACGGCCTCCAAACTTACTGCTTGCAAAGAGAAATTCTCCATATCACGGGTGTCAAAGTCGCCACGTCACGTTGATGTCACGTGATGTATCGTGACATTTTTTGCCTTCGTGGAGCTGGGGTAGGTGTGGCTTGCGTGTGACGCATCTGGCCTGTGGGCCGCCAGTTTGACAACCCTGCTCCATATGTGCATACACATCCTGCACACCTTCAGCAGAAAACAGCTAGGCCCAAGAGGTGGCTTGGTCAGCAACAACATCAGTATCAGCTGATTGGCATGGCACTCAAATTCATGCCAAGTGAATCAGAACCTTTGGGTGGATCTCAGGCTGGGAAAGGTTATTCTATAATCTACCATTCACAAACTATTTTGTCAGAGTTATTTAAACTCTTAATTTCAACTAAACTACCTTGTTTACCTTGAAGCCCTTCTTTGCTCATCTTTGAAAATATGCTGATAGACAGAAGAATTTATAATGGGTCTACATTTGAGTACCTACAGTATTTACAGTAAATCTGAGTCCTACAGAAGAGCCCATGTATCACATTAAATCTCACTGGGTGTCTTCTAAAGAGGATACTTGATAGACATTTTTTTTAGTGCATTAGTTTAATAATATTTAATAATGTTTTTATTTGAATTGATTAGCTTTGCTCAAAGTCTATGGAGATTCTTAGTCATCCAGGTCATGGTTGTTCCAAAGGTGCTTTTTCAGGAGGCAACTGGAGTTTTCTTGTGTTTTTTTTTTCTTTGAAGACATTTCGCTTCTCATCCACAAAGCTTTTTCAGCTCTGACTGGATGGTGGGGAATGGAAGGATTTATATCCCTTGCAGACAGCTGGTCATTTGCATTGAGAGTCATTGAGGCACTTGGAGGTTTATTTGTGTCCTCAGGGTCACCTGAGTAGTGCAAATGTTCCTGTAGTCTGCATTTTTTCCTGGAAATCCATTCATACTTCCACACCATTTGAAGGATGTTCATCCCAAAGTGCATGGTTAAAAGTCTATGGACTTTTCTTCTTTGACGACGTTTCACTTCTCATCCAGCTTCTTGAAGAAAAAAACAAGAAAAGTCCAGTTGCCTCCTGAAAAAGCACCTTTGGGACAGCCATGACCTGGATGACTGAGAATCTCCATAGACTTTTAGCCATGCACTTTGGGATGAACACCCTTCGAATGGTGTGGGAGTATGAACGGATTTCCAGGAAAAATTGCAGACTACAGGAACATTTGCACTACTCAGGTGACCCTGAGGACACAAGATAAACCTCCAAGTGCCTCAATGACTCTTTAAAAGGAGTATATGCAAGGAGTATAAATCCTTCCATTCCCCACCATCCAGTCAGAGCTGAAGAAGCTTCTCGGATGAGAAGTGAAACATCTTCAAAGAAAAAAACAAGAAAAGTCCAGTTGCCTCCTGAAAAAGCACCTTTGGGATATTAGCTTTGCTCCTTAGCTTTTATTAGTTGATCATATTTTAGTAGTCTAGGGTTGATTTTTAAAAAAATATTGCGAGCTGATTTAAAAAGGCTTTTTGTCTGATAACAGAGTTTGCCTACATTGTAAAATAAAGAGTAAATAAGCTTGATATTTTGAAGCTGGGAATAGACAATTCCCTCTGGATTGTGTGGGGTGTTTTTTGTTTTTTTTTTGCTGCACCACCAATCTCTTGAGCTCCCAGTGTAATGGAATAACTATGTAGCAGTGTCAATGATTAAACAGGTCCTTTTCCTTGCTATAGCTTGGTCAATGTCATAAACATTCAGTCATTGACAGAAGTGCTCATGCTTAGGCACGATTTGAAAGATCAGAACCTTATTCAAACATAAATGACCTTACAATGTAATGGAGCATTGGGTGATGCTGCTGGTAGCAAGCTAAAAACAATTTAAAATAGCAGGTATTTTTTTCCCTACAGAGAAGAAATTAGTATCTTTTACAGCATCTATTAGTCATTTGTGGCTGTAGGCATCGAAACAAAAATAAACACTGGAAAGAAAAACAAGATTCATTACTCGCAGTTTGTAAAATGTTAATATTTAAAGCCTGTAGTATATTTTATTCTGAGTTTCAAGGATTATCTACATTTCTCAAACTGGTCACTGAAATAAAATTCCTTCCTTCCTTCCTTCCTTCCTTCCTTCCTTCCTTCCTTCCTTCCTTCCTTCCTTCCTTCCTTCCTTCCTTCCTTCCTTCCTTCCTTCCTTCCTTCCTTCCTTCCTTCCTTCCTTCTCATATGATCCAGTAACTGTTATTTCCATTAATAAAATGTTGATTTTTTTAATGTTCAACAAGATGCAAAAAAAGTAGTTCCAAAAATTATGTAAAAGAGATATTCAAGTCATACAAATGTTGTATTACATTAACTAATGCAAAAATTATTGCTTAATTGTAAAAAAATATATTGTAGATAGATAGATACCGGTATTCATATTCCTTTAGAATTTTGCACCTTGATCAAGAATACCATATCTCCTCCTCCAGCCAAAGGAAGCCCTTGGAGATTCTCCAGAGTCCGGACAATATACATTAATCTTTTTATACTAAAACGAAAGTAATTTAAGCTCATAAAACCCTGGAGTTCAAAGGGACCTAAGAGGTCATCAATTCCCTTCATGCCACAGGATTCACTACACCATCCCTGATAGATGACTAGTCAACCTTGGTTTGAAAACCTCCAGTGAAGGAGAAGGAACCACTCCATGCGGTAATCTAGTCCACTGATTGACAGCTCCTACTGTCAAGAGGTTCTTCTTAACATCTAATCTGTATCCACATCTTTGAAGTTTCATCCCACTAGTTCTATTATTACCCTCTGGAGCAAGTGAGAATCTGTCAAGAGGGAAGGAACAGGACAACCTGTTAAGTTCCAGTTAAGATTTATTGCTCAAACCTATACAAAAGAATCTAGTCAACTAATGGTCAGTACTAAATTGGCACTAGATAAGAGTTAACGGAATTCAAGGGGTGCTGGACTTGGATCGCTTGTGGGAGCATAATACTCCAGACTGATTCCTCCCTTGACTCTGCCTCCAGGCTCTGCCTCTTCTTCTCCTACAGAACCATCAACCAATGTGACTGCCTTTCAGATATTTGAAGACTGATGTCATATCTCCTTGCAACTTTCTCTTCTGCATGCTAAACATGCCCAAGTCTTTTAATTGTTTCTCATATGATTTAGTTTCCAATCCTTTCACTATCTTGGTACCCCTTCTCTTGATTTGCTTCAGTTTATCAATGTATTTTTTTAAATTGGGCTCTGCAGAACCAATACAATACTTCAAGTGAGACCTGACCAATGCAGAGTACAGTGGGACAATTACTTATCTATACTCCTCTTGAACCTCCTCAGAAGTATTGTGTTGGCTTTATTACCATGTTGGGATATCTGTTAGGCTGTAACTGTTGAGTCATACCTTGGACATAACTATTCATATAATTATTTCTGTATTATGACACAAGTGGGTGGCTGATGTCAGAATTATGTAAACAGAATGTTCTTATCAGACAACTTACTAGAACAAAGTTACACAAATTTTTTGAATCGGAAAGTATCATTACAATACAGCGGTCGGTCTTATCCCAAACAAAATACCCTTCCAGAGAAATGTTATGATAGGAAGGGCTTTTAAGCCCTAGAAATATCAGTATTACAATTTCTTTGCCATTCATGTGGAATTATATTTTTTACATATCTGTCCACATAACAGGTGAACACTTCCTGTATATGTATGTATATGTATATCCGACTACATGGATCCCATCATGATCTCCCCAGTGATGTGAACATGACACAATGGATTTTCATGTACTAAAATATGTAATTGAGAAAAATTGTCATTGTGCTATGCTGCTGTTTCTCAGCCACAATACAAACACACACACACACACACCTAAGCAGTGGCATCCTGTCAGGTGTGGAAGCAGTTGTAGAAATAGCTACTGGTCCATGATTAATTGCCTTTCCTGCACTATTCATGCCCCTTGCCTCCAACCTGATTTTTAATAGAAGGGATTCTTTCTTTTCAAATTATGAAACTTTCTCTGCCCAATAACTAAATTTGTTTTATCCCGTTGATAACCAGTCATATTTTTTCTGGCTAAGGAATAGTCAGCTGCAAGCTAGCACAATAAGCTGGTGGAAATTGTACAACAATATATCTTTCCCGTACGCACCATGTACTTCCTTTGCAGCAAGAAAATACATCCGCAGAACTATTGTAATTTGCTGGAATGTTGCCACAGCTGAGGAAGTATTGATAAGGGAGAGAGAGATGGGGAGAAAATGAGTTACTAATCAAATACAGTTTGGATAGGAAACCAAGTATGCCAAAAAGCCAATGAAATTCAATAACTTGAAAAAAGATGTCAGTGCCAAGCATCTATCTTTAAAAAGAGTACTTTTTCGTCAGTTTTGTAAAGAGATCAAGAAAGTGTATTGCCATTTTTACTGAAACATTCTGGCAGAGATTTGAAATTGTTTGAAACATTTTGATTAAGGGATGAATATATTCTAGTCACAAGGAATACTGCTATATTTGTGTAGACAGCCACACCAATTAGGCAAAAGACTGCCAGAGTTTACCAGCTTAGCAATACATATATGTGACATTGTGGATATTGGTGTCAGGGCAACTATCGTGAAAATCTTCATACAAATCTTTACTTAGCCATGAAACTCTCTGAATGACCTTGGGTCAACTTTTCATCTTCAACTTTACAGGGTTGTAGTAGGGGAAGGAGAACCATATATGCCACAGAACTTCTTAAAACCTCTGGAAGAAAAAGGGGAGGCATATGCAGTTAATACTTAAAGAACATACTTTACATACTTAAAGAACATATTTTGCACTGGAGTAAAGAACAGCTTGCTTTTCTGGTAAATTAAAAGTCAATCCAAATCGTGTAAAGCTGCCCTGTGCTGAATGGTATCCTACTAGGCTTTGGGGAAAGTGATGTCCAATGAATCAAATTCTCTGGTTGGCACAAAAGCGCAAAATTGAAATGCAATATAAATCAACATAATGTTTTTATTTTAGGCATAGGCAACCTGTGACCTCCAGATATTTCTACACTGTACTGAAGTCACTATGACCAATGGTGAGGAAACACCAGTGTATGGAAGGCAACAGGTTTACCACCACCACCACCCCCCCGACTTAAAATCAGCATTCTGCCCTGTAATTCTAAGTTTCATTTGGTTTTGATTATTCTGAAATGAAGCCATGCACCAGTAATTTTCCCAATGGCTGTAAGCAGAGTATTTATTTACCATTAAATATTATAGCTACATAGTCACATCAGCAAATTTTAAGGCAAAATGAGAGCTTTGAAAGGAGTGTCAAAAGATTACTTGCACGCTTTGTCTACATACAGCGGCATTTTGCAGGCTAATTCATCCAGAACCAATGTTAGCTTACCAGATGTAATCTACTTTTATATACACATTTAAATCAGTCTAGGAGTACAGGGTATCAGGGAAGGTCAAGTCGATAAGATAAATTTATCAATGTTAAACGAGAACTTTCCCAATGAATGGACTGTGTGACTGTCTCGTGTGCGGAAGTGTTGCTACAAGAGTTACCTGTCATCACTGTTTAATACTTTCTCAAAGAGATTTCATTGGATAGGAAGTAGTTGGGATCATGATTAGGGTTTGTTTGTTTTTACTCATATCTGTTAATATTTTTAGAGTTTTGCAATGTTGGAAGTAATAGGATAAGCTTAGTTAAAGTATTCTTCCAAGGACTGGAGCTTCCTTATAGGTAAGATGGACCCACAGATTTTAACTCCTTGTTGGCTGGTTATATCATCAAGATTTGCTGAACCCAGGAGGAAAAAGCCCAGCATAATCTTAGCTTGCCAAATCAGATGGAATTAGTAATTTAGCACTATTGGCTAATACAAAACATTCAAGTCTTTTGCCCCCATGGACTTGAAGCTATTCTTATTTATTAGCCTGGGCAGGACCAAACCAATTACCTTGCTTAAAAATGTAAAACAATTTGTCCCCAACTAAAATGGCATGATCTTAGCCCAAATAACTACATAATTCATGATGACCACTAGCATACATCCAACAAGGATTGTTCAATTAAAATTACACTCAAAGAAAAGATACTCAAGATGTTTCCAGACAAGTTGTTTATTATGAAAATGTTATGGCTTTTTGTGGAACTGGAGGCTGGAGGTGTGTGTGGGAAGAAGTCATGACCTTCTACCAATTTCACTGTTCCTTTTCTTGCATAAAAATGGGTTAAGGAAAAAAGATCAGCATAGCCGCATCATGGTTTGATTGGTGGGGCTCCAGTTTGAAACATCCTCAGCCAAGCCAGCAGAACTATCGGTTTTTGTCCCAAAGCAAGAAACAGAAAATTAATCACTGATTGTTCTTCTTCCCTTTGCCCAGGTTATAACAGTGTGATACAAGCAGAAAGCTCACTTTTTCTAAGACATTTGTATGTTTACAGGCAATCTGTTATTATAGTTACAATTTAGAAAGTTATGTTAAACTTTAATGACTTACACTGTGACCCACCTAAGGTACTTTTTAATCCCAGCTGTAGTATGCATTCCCTCACTTGAGAACCACTGATCCAACTTAGAACATGGCTCTTTGACCAACCTGTCAAACTCTAACAAAGTTTTCACAGACAAGTTAATATGGCAATTATTAATGTGTCCACAAATATTATTCAAGAGTGATTTTTTTTTCATTGAAGTAACTGTCTTGGAAGCAACAAGATTTCAATAATAAGGTTGCTTAAAAATAACTGGAAAGCCAAAAAACTGAATATGAATATGGACATGAAGAAAATTCTTAATTGTAATTGAAGTAATAAAACAAATGTGTTAATTTGGACTACATCCACAGAGAGAGTGATTTAGAAAAAGTTTCTCAGAATTGAACAAATAAATAATGACATAGGGAATAAGGGTTGTACTTCTAAGTTTTTATTTATTTATTAATAAATATAGTTATAATATGGTTTGTTGCATAGTCAACCAGATGTTTATACTGGATTTGGCATCTTTATCTACCTATCGAGTCCTTCCCAAGGACCAGGGATAGGCAGGTGTTGATGTTTGATAGTGTTAGAAGTATCCTTGTAGGATGTATGCTTGTAGGATGTATCCTCGAGGATGTATGTATCCTCATAGGATGTATGTTGCCTTTTGAAATTGACTGATGGTGTGTAAAACTGTATGAAATATTGATGAAAAATTATCAAATGATTCAAAGTGTAGATTGTGCAGAAGAAACAGTAGATCATATACTCCTCTCATGCAAGAAAATCATGCAAATTGATTATAAACAACGACATAAGACAGTTGTCAAAATTATTCACTGGATCATCTATAAAAATTATCACGTACCAGTAATGAAAAAATGGTGGAAACATAGAATTGAAAAACTACCGTGTTTCCCCGAAAATAAGACAGGGGCTTATATTTTTTTGACCCCCCAAATATGGCCTCGGCCTTATTATCGGGGGGGGGCTTATTATTTTGGGGGTGCAGTAGGCGGCGAGCGTGGGTCTGCATGTCCCATCGCCGCTGCCTCGCCTCCCCTCCCTGCCACCACCGCCTCGTGGAGCAGGACTCAGTAAGGCTTGTTGTGCCGTTGCATGCACGAACTGCAGGACTGCCGCAAACTTCATCATACTGGCACAGCTGGGGTCCTTCTGCCGTTGGTGCATGTAAGGGCA
>QLTV01002419.1:9668987-9713372 GCA_003457575.1 Thermophis baileyi | reverse complement strand
TGATTGGAGTCAAGGTTGGCTCACTCCTGGCTCCAATTAGCTCTTGGAGAAGTCATTGGGCTAGGGGTTCACATACTTTTTCCTCCCTGCACTGTGAATGTTTACATGTTATGTTCAATTAAACCATGGCAACATCTAATGTTTGTGTAGTATTATTTTAAGCAGACTGTGTTCTTCTATTATTGTGACTTAGATGAAGTTCAGAGCACATTTTATGACCAATTCATGCAAAAATCCACGTAATCCTAAAGGGTTCACATACTTTTTCTTGCAACTGTATATGGACTCTTAGTCTATTTGTAATTTTCAAATCAAAGTTTTAATCACCCTTTTTGCTGTTTATTCCAGGAAAAATAAAATAAGTCCTTAAATTTGTATTTAAAACTTATTTTACTAAGGTTTGAAGGAAATTCACCCGTGGTATAAAATTTGATGACCCAAAAGTATCTAATAGCTAGATTTCAAGCAATTTCCAAACGTAATTAAGAAAGTATGCAAACTTCTGTCTGCATGATAACTCTGCAACTGATAATGCATGCTTAGAGTGGTTTGGAATTAGCATGCTACATTTTTATTATGCTTTTAGGAAGCTATTTTGGTCTATTCACATAATGTTATACTATAAATCATGCCTTATATAACATACTAGTTGGGATCAAATATTGACAGTGTCAGGAGCTAACAACATTATGGCTTACTGTGATGTGTACACAGTGGTGAAATCCAATTTTTTTTACTGCCGGTTCTGTGGGTGTGGCTTGGTGGGCGTGGTGTGGCTTGGTGGGCGTGACAGGGGAAGGATACTGCAAAATCTCCATTCCCTCCCCACTCCAGGGAAAGGATACTGCAAAATCCCCATTCCCTCCCCACTCCTGGGAGAAGGATATTGCAAAAATCTCCATTCCCACCCCACTCTGGGGCCAGCCAGAGGTGGTATTTGCCGGTTCTCCGAACTACTCAAAATTTCTGCTACCGGTTCTCCGAACTACTCAAAATTTCCTCTACCAGTTCTCCGAACTACTCAAAATTTCCGCTACCAGTTCTCCGAACTACTCAACATTTCCGCTACCGGTTCTCTGAACTACTCAAAATTTCCGCTACCAGTTCTCCGAACTACTCAAAATTTCCTCTACCAGTTCTCCAGAACCTGCTGGATTTCACCCCTGTGTGTACAGTAAAACTAGTCCTAGAGTGGCAGACCCAGTTGGGCTGATAGTAGAGACATCAGAGATTTGACCATTTGCAGATTATTCGTTGATATATTTATGAAAGAAAAAGTGCAGCTAACCTTGAGTGAATTCTTAAAAATAGTTTCTATGAACTTTACCATTTTTTATATAAAGTGGACAAGAACAAAACTATAGTGAAACTGTTTTTTGTTTTTGTTTGTTTGGTAGATCCTGCTTGAAAAAAATTGGGATAGTTTGGGGGAGAGGTTAGATAAGTGTTTGTGCCTTTTATTATTTTACTAGCTTTTTACTAGCTTTTTACTAGCTGCGTTTCATGTATTCATTATTTGTAGCTATATAATCTAATTATTTTATATTGGACTTGTTTTGTGTAGGTTGCGGACTATATCCCACAACTGGCTAAATTCAGTCCTGACTTATGGGCAGTATCGGTTTGCACAGTCGATGGGCAGAGGTATTGTAGCTTAAATATCTGAACTGGTGAAATAATTTCAGTTGTAGAAACAGAAGCAGAGACACCCTTTGGGGGGCTAAATTACAAATGTAAGATAGTTCTGCATAATCCATGATGTATGTTTCTTATGGTACTAGAGAAAAGATAGGATTTTTAGTTCTGCTTAGAGCATTCCAATTTTTAGTAGAAAATAGGATGATGTTTCAGAAGTTGAGAGTTCCTTTTTTTAAATGATTCTTTTACACCCCCTGTTCCTCAAAACAACGTCACTGTTGATAACTTGATGATAGGCTTTTTGTGCATTGAATAATCCTAATCTATTACCCATGCTATGTTACAATGTTAATATAAATTATTTTTTAATCCATTCCTGGGGGTCATGCAAAACTTCACTTTTTTCACACACCCATATATGGATTGCCATGATCCCCTTCTTGATTTAGTGATATTATAGATATTACTGAATTTTATTGATATGCCCTGTTTCTCCAAGGCTAGAAAGCATAAAGCTACATTTTCACAAGCTAAAACCCAGTTTTGGACAAGAAATGGATTGTTGCAAATAATTATCTTTGGAAAATGTTATTCTAAAAAATAGAAGATACAATAGTATTAGAAAGTACTTGTTAATGAAGAGTTATGACAGACTTCTATGAGCTATGAGAAATTAAAATTTATCTTGTCCACTTCATATTTTTAGATGTGACCTGATTCACAGGCCTTAAGCATGTTATCTTGGCTCATCAGAACAGGTCTTGAAAATGAAAAGGGCATCAAATATATAAGAATGTTTAAAGGAGAAATTAAAGTAGGAATTAACATGAATCTAATATAAATGCTCAGTGTTGTGCAATTCAACATATATTATGCAATTCTTGAATAGGCGTTTTGAAACCACAAAGTTTCCATAAAGATTTGAAATAGCATAAACTTTTTAGTTTGAGCAGATAATTTGTACAATGGGGAGAAAGAAATTCATTTTTTATGGGTTTTAATTATACAAACTGTCATTTGCTTATATTTGATCTTATTTACACAATTTATTTAAAATGTTTTTGATGTTTGCTGCTCCATATAATATTGACATGCATGTTTAGTAAATATAAACAACAGCCAATTTCCTCTTTGGATATGGTGCAAGTTGAATTAAATAAACAAACAAACAAATAACTGGCAACTATTGAAAGCATAACTAGTGGTCACTGAGGTTCTCCGTGGAATTATCTGATTTTTCTTATAAAGTAAATGCTGTATCTTATGAGAGAAATTTCATACTGTACTAGAATAAGATCATATATAAAAAAAATAGTTTACATTTACTGGCTAAAAGGAATCACTGTTCAGCTTCATTGAATGACCATAGTTTCTGATAATATGATAAAGAATAATGACAATAATGTTTCTTTCTCTACATTATGCATGCTTCCATTGCATGATACAAATTCCTTATTCTGTTTACTAACATTTTATTTTTTGTTTTGTTTTATTACTGAATGTATACCCTGCCTTTCTATTTATACCATCCAAATACTTTGGATGTTGAAATTTTTCCATATGATAGTTATATCAATTCCTTGAACATTTAGTTTGTGTAGCTATTTAATATTAAGAAGATAATTTATTTATTTATAAACCTATTTACTTATGTTTACTCTGAGTATTGCAAGTCTCTCAAATAACTGTTCAGGATTTGCTAAGTGGTTTTTCTTTTATTTTTAATACGGTAGAATGTGTTTTCTACCATATTAAAGATGAAATAGGATCTTAGGTGATCTTTTGTATAGCAGTGGTTCATAATAAAATCTTTTCCCAAAGCCTTTGCCTTAAGATATACATTTTTTTATTTCTCAGGAAAAATGTGAGTGAATGCAATAAATAATATAGTATTTATTTTACAGGCATTCCATCGGAGATACCAAAGTCCCATTTTGTCTTCAGTCCTGTGTAAAGCCTTTGAAGTATGCTATTGCTGTTAATGATCTTGGCACTGATTATGTACACAGATATGTTGGTAAAGAACCTAGTGGATTAAGATTCAACAAATTGTTCCTCAATGAAGATGGTAAGTTACGTGTGCAATTATCATTTCTTAATATGGTATCTAGTGAAATAGATTTGTGTGACAGAGAAGTTAGTAGGTCTGGACATCACACGTTAAAGTATTATTTTGTGCCTTACAAGTCATTGTTGACTCCTGGCCATTACCAGGACAAGTCTCTGCAGTTTTCTTGGTGAAATTTCAGAAGTGGTTTGCTGTTGCCTGCTAACTAGGGCTGAAAGAGATTGATTGGCCCAAGATCACCTGATTGGCTTTGCCTAAAGTGGGACTAAACTTCACAATCTCTTGGTTTCTAGTCGGGTATCTTATCCAAATTGGCTGTCTACACCTTAAGAAGAATTTAGCAAATTGAAACAGGTTACAGGAGGGCAGATTCTGATTGAATGCTAGAAAAAATCTTGAACAGTAAGAGCAGTTACTGAGCAGGTACTAGTGGAATCTAGTACCCAGAGAAGTAGTCAGTTCTCCTTTGCTGGATGTGTTCAGCTAGAAGCTAAATGGACTTTTGTCAGAGATGTTTAATATAGATTCCACCACCGACCAAGGGTTTGGACTCGGTGGCCTAAATGGCCCATTTCAGTTCTCATTCAGATTAATTGGTTACAGTTATGACAACACAGTATTTCAAAAGAAGGACTGGGAGTCTGTGGCTGGTCATATGTTCCTAACTACTGCCCTTAGCAACCCAGGCCAGAATGGCAAATGGTCGGGAATGCTAGGTTATTTTGTTTATAACATGTGAGGGGGCAGACATAAATCATTCCAAATGAAACACAAACAGATTTTGGTAATGAGAACTAGCATTTGAGAATGCATTGCCACATAGCATGTCATGTTGTTGCTGTTCTAAAATCAATGGGTATTGTGTATGGTATATACCAGTGATGGCGAACCTTTTTTTGCTCGGGTACCAAAAGGGCGCGCACGTGCCCACACCCATAATGCAATGCCCTCCTTCCCGCGCATGCGCGCACAACCCCCCTGCGTTGCCCCCCCGCGCATGCGCACAGGCCTCACTGAAGCCTCCAGACTTCCGGTAGCCCTGTTGGGCCATTTTTTGCCCTCCCCAGGCTTCAGGAAAGCCTCCGGAGCCTGTGGATGGCGAAAAACGGGCCCAACGGGCCTACCGGAAGTTCAGAAATGTTTCTGAACTTCCGGTAGGCCCGTTGGGTCCATTTTTTGCCATCCACAGACTCCGGAGGCTTTCCGAAGCCTGGGGAGGGTGAAAATGGCCTCCCCCCGCCCTCCGGAAGGTCGAAAATCAGCTTGCCAGCGCGCACATGCGCGCTGGAGCTGACATAGGGCAATGCCTCGCGTGCCCTCAGATATGGCTCTGCGTGCCACCTGTGGCACACGTGCCATAGGTTTGCCATCACGGGTATATACTGTATGGTGCTGTCCTATATGTTCACTACAAGATATATATTTTCCTTGTTATGAGTGTTTCCAATTATTCCTGGATTCATTTTCTGTAACGTAAGTCGTGGCTAATTGTAATGTAATGCATAAACTAGGAATTAAAGCTAGTAAGCAACTGTTTAGTTTAATAAGAAAACAAACCAGGAACTAAAATTGTGATAAATAGAACTGTGTCTCGCCACACCTGTGATGGATCAGTCATGATTATTTATACATATATGTTCTTAAAAATGTATTAGTGTTTCATGTGAAGAAAATCACATTTCTTTTTAATTTTCTTATTATCAGCACTTTCCCCCACTAATTCATCCACTGCAGATAACAGTACCAAATTAAAGCATTGTAAATGTTTTTGCAGTTGTTTGGAAACTGGTTCTGCTGTTCTGCAATTATTTCATAAAGTTAATTTGTGATCTCATTTGGTTCTGTTCAGTATAATTCTGAATAGTATATTGAATGGTATGGTGAAAAAATGTGCATATTTCCAATAATTTTAATAGGATAAAATTAAGAAACTGCATTGGAAGATTATGCAGTGTTCCACCATGCAGTGGATTTCGTTGTATATTTAACAGGAAATACTGCTGATTCAGAACATTAAAATGACTCTTATATTAGGTATTTGATCTAATAATAAAATTAATTCAATGAGCTGCTACCTGCATTTTACATCAATTTTATTTATGCTCTGTAAATACAGTAAAGGCTCAAGAAATGTTTTTGGATTTTAATGGATGTGTAGTATTAGAAATATTTTCTTCCTTTCCTGATGACTTTCTCTTTTTGTGTGAGAGAGTTTTCCTATACTTTGAAATATGGGATGTATAGATTTAATGGAACATAGGAAATATTCATGAATTAGCTTCCAGAGATATCCCCATAATTGTAAAATGAATCTGACACTTCTTTTTTTTTTTTGTAACACTGTATATATTCTTGGCAGTTATTCACTAGTTCTATATATTTTTTCTTTTCCTTTACCCCATACCTACTCTAAGGGTATCATTAGCTTTTGAATATAAACAACTGTTCCAAGCCTTGAGTTCCAAATCATTAGCTTCATATAACTAACTAAGCTTTTGAAAGCTAGGATACAGTGACACCCTTGGCAAGATTCCATGTGTGCAAAGGTTTGCAGTCTGTTCCAAAAGACATATGCCTCAAATGTTATGTCTAAAAATTACTGCCACATGCTAGCTCATAATTTCATTCGGACTAGCATGCATACCCTTTTATTGACTAAATAAAGTATACTGGTATTTCTATATTGAAATGTCACCTTAGTTTTCAAAATACTGACCAAGAATGCAATCTTAAAAGCAGCTGAAATTCAATTTCCCTGAATTTGAAATCCTTTTAAATATTTTTGAACCCTTTGATATTAAAGGATCCTTGAACCCATTTTGTACGTGCTCTCATCTGAACCACTGTTTACCAGCATTTTTATAGGAAAACTAGAAGACAGTAAGTTTTGTACTTGATATTGTGTTGTAGGTCAGTAGGAGCTCTTTTTTGCATACAGAATCATGTCTAATTGGTACAATAACGCTCCTTCACATTGTACCTTAACTGATCCTTAGCAGACATTCCCTAGTTGGCTGGGTAGGGACAGGCAGAAACAATTGGGAGAACTATTGATCCCCAAGATACCCTAAGCCACATATAAATAGTGACAGCACTTTGGATTACATTTGGAAATCTACTGGTTACCAGTGCAGTTCCTGCAGCAGAGTTCTGACGTGGCAGTTCTATGACTAACCAGTGAGCGCTCATGCCACTGCATTCTGGATGAGCTGCCATTTCCAGGTGGTCATCATGCGTAGACTCATGAACAGCAAATTGTAGTAATCTAATCAAAAGTTAGCAGAGGTATCTTGTACCATGAAAGGCTGTAGTTGGCGCACTAGCCAAAGTTATGCAAAAGCCCTCCTAGCCATGACCACCATCTGCTCTTTCTGAAGGAGCACAGCTTCTACAAAAGCCAGAGACGGTACAGATGGCCTCTGACTCAACAGCCATTCCACTTTATTTGGACTTTGTGTAAAAGATAAATCAGAAAATCTATTGAGTTTTCAAACAGCAAATTTTCATTGTTGATTTCAGATGATGAATGTTAGTAGAAATTTGATGGTCAGAATTGCCAGACTCTCTGATTTCATCTTTTAAATGAGCCTATAGAGTCCTGACCGTATGTGTTTGCATAATCACGTGTAAGTGCCTAATGTAATGGAGAAAAAAAATTGCAGATATTTAATTGTCTAAAGGTGAAGCATTATTAAATTGAAGTGTAAGAGCCGAGGTGGCGCAGTGGTTAGAGTGCAGCACTGCAGGCTACTTCAGCTGACTGCTAGCTGCAGTTCAGCGGTTCAAATCTCACCAGCTCAAGGTTGACTCAGCCTTCCATCCTTCCGAGGTGGGTAAAATGAGGACCCAGATTGTTGGGGGCAATATGCTGACTCTGTGAACCGCTTAGAGAGGGCTGTAAAGCACTGTAAAGCGGTATATAAGTCTAACTGCTATTGCTATCTGCAAGAAAATGTACATCTGGGAAGTGGATTAACTGTTTCCTTTCACATTTGTGATTTCAGTTTTTTTTTTTAAACTTAGTAAAATATGGGATAGTATGTGAAGATGATTTAGGTTAGTGACCCCAAACCTTTTGGGCACCAGGGACCGGTTCTGCGGAGAGTTTTTTCTGTGGAATGGAGGAGGTGTGGTTTCATGTACTACTGCATCCCGCAGATGGGGCTTCATTTGTTTGCGTGGTCTGGATTCTAGCATGCCGTGGACCGGTGCCGGTCCACAGACCAGGGGTTGGGGACCTCTGATTTAGGTTACTGTTACCATGACCTGAATTTGATAACAATCTCCCTTATTTTAACCAAATGACAAAATTAAAAGGGAAAAACTGTATGAATTTGAAATATTTATCAAATCCTGAATTAGATTGAAGTTGTCCAACTAATAGTTATGAACAATCATAGTTGCTATTTCATTTTGGGATTGGATATACAGTAATATAAATGATAGAATAAAACTGGAGGATGATGTAAAGAATGGGCAGAAGTTCATGTGAAATCAGGTTAGTATTAAACAAAGAAAGAAAACATCAGGATTCATCATCTTAATTAGATGGAATACATAGCATCAGCTGACTATGAAAAAGATAGCTATGAATAGTATGACTAATTTGTGCTGAAGCTTTGTTCATTTAATTTATTGGAAGATACATTTCTGTGATTAGATCCTTTTTTATTATTTTACAGACAAACCTCATAATCCTATGGTGAATGCTGGAGCAATTGTGATCACCTCTTTGATCAAGGTAAAATATGTACAGTGAATATTTCTGACAGCTGCACTGTAAATAGTTTGTAAGAAAAGCAGAATTAGATTACATATAGACATGGGAATTTTTCCTATATTGCTTCTTGCAGACTATAGAAGCATGTAGTCATTATCACTTGTGTGCCTCTGAAATTGTTTTCAGTGCTTGTTTTTCAGCTGCCTGTTGCTCCCCAAATTCAAAAAGGAGTTTTGGGATACGGAGCAAGATAATGTTTAAGGGGGAATGTTGCTGGTATGTTTCTATTTCTCTTTCCCCACCTCCTTCCCTTTTACTTTACAGTTTGAAACACTTTAATAAAATCCCAAGCTGCTTTTGAAACTGGGTTTGATAAAAGTTTCTTTCTATGAAAAAATTAATATAAATATACCTTTCTAGATTGTGGAATGAGATATTTTGATGTGAAAATATTGTATTAGACAAACTTGGGAGGTTTTTTTTTTTATAAAGAACACCACTCACTGATAAAGTTATAAATTGAATCTTTTAGCAGTTTTAATATGTAGTTTCATGTTTTTGGTAAATTTATTTTAAGAATGAGTTAGAGTTATGCTTCCATTGAGACAACTATTTTTTTATTAAATAATTCATTTTATATTTCAATTTATACATTCACCAGATATAAAGTTAAATCCCCTGGCACTTCTTTAATATTAAATATTGTTACTTTTGGAAGTAATACATTTTTCCTTAGAAAAATATATTTTTAAAATGTTTGGCTTAATAATTAACAGTGTACAGTTTTTAGACAGATTTCCACAATTTAAATAATACATACTTTGAATTGCAGTTTATTGTTAATCTTTAAAAGTATATATTTATATACATTTATATATCACTAAGCTATCTCAGAAAGAGTTTTAAAGAACATTGTTCCCTCTCCTTAATTTTGTAATAGAGAAATCAAAATTGAGATTTTAAATATTTGATTACATCATATCCTTATAGCTTTAATTATGAAAGGCTATTTTATTTTTGGCTCATGGTTTTCTGCTTCTGTGTAAAAAAATTCCTGCTTTAAACATTTATCTTTAATAGCTGTAGGTGAAGGAAAATGGCCTTAAATTCGACAGGTATGCTTATTTTTTTTTCTGGAGGTTTAAATAACATAAAATTCAGCTTGGCAATAAGATTTTAAAATAAGCGGTAGATAGTTCATCAAACAGCTCAGTGCATTTCTTGTTTGCACAGTAGCCTTTTATACAGTACCCAATGTATCATATGAAGTGCACACATGTTTGGAAATTCATTTTATTAAAATTAATGAATTGTCAATCAAATGCCTATTTTATTGGCAGGCAAAAACCCACTTTAGGTTTCAGGCCATTACAGTATATTGCAGTTTTCCTTTTTACTGCATGCAGTCGTAATATAAAAACACAGCAACAATGTTACAAGTCAGTATTGATTGCATTGAAACTTTGCATGTAGTATCTGCATGTCTAGCAGACATAAACCACCATATTGCATCATTATTTGTTTACAGTGATTGTAAGACATTTATGTGTTACATCTTCTGGGAAGCTATTTTATAAAAGTAGTTTTATGAATTGGAAAATCCAAGAAATTAAATTAAAATTAAAGTTTCTAATCTTTCCCCTAAGTTGATTTAAATCTCACTCTCATAAATTAGATATATTTTGAAGTGCTGTAATGTGTGCGACATTTTAACAGCCTCACAAAGTTATAGAACCTAGTTGCCCATTTTCATAGGAAACACCTTTGTAAATCTTATCTTTTTAATTAATTAGCTGAAAGCATTTCTGTCATGTTCATGCACTGGACAAATAAACATTTATGTACAGTTTGCATCTTCAATTGAAGTTTAAATCCTAGAAATTCAGTAATTTATCTGGAAGAAAGGCAATCCTGAATTTATAACAATCCTTCCCAAAAGAAAGAGTAGACTCTGTGTATGTGTATGTGCACACATACACACACATACATAAATTCTGTGCAATACCCTGTTTTCTCATTGTATCAACCTAAGGTCCATTTTGTGTGACCCTTGCTCCCTAAAGCCTTATTCCAAAAAAAGGTCTAGATCAGGATAGAACAAAACGAAACTCCTGCAAACAAAATTAATTATTTGTAGAAAAAAATGGTCATGTATAAAATTCACTTACTGCCATCTGCATATAGAACCATTTCCTTTCTCACACTGAAATTGCGGTTATATGTGCAAACAAAATTTAGGTGAGGTGAACCTGTGCCAGAAAGCAAAGACCTCCCCACTCCCCCTTCCTTGCAAGCAGTGGGATAAATTTTAGGCTTATCTCCAAAGGTATTAATATTTTTTAGCAGGAACTTCTGCTATTATTTATATCTTCTGCTTTTCATATTTTATTTCATTCTCATCACTAGAAAGTTGGAAAATCCCCTTAATTCACAGATTTGCATGAAACCTGCAAGTTAGCTATGTCATAAGTACAGATGAAATTCTTAGGTGTTCACAAATACTTGATAATAATTCTTACCATATTAGTGCAACTTATTTTTATTTCATGGTACTTTTTTCAATCAACTGATATTTGAAAATAGCAAAACAAGGCCTGTTAATTCTATTCATTTTGAATTGCAATCCAATTAGTTATACAAAGACTTTAAACATGAATTGCTAAATCATATTTACCTATCTATGGCTCTTTTATTTGTATTCCATAGCATTACTAAAGACAAAAATAAGAATACGTTATGTAGGGCATGGGTGAGGAATCTTGTGGTTTCTCACTTTTGGATTATGCTTTCATCAGCTTCCATGGTGACCAAGGCTAATAGGAGATGGAGAGCCACAGGTTGCCCCTACTGTTCTATAACATTTTTCTTGTCTGTTAAAGTGGGGCTTACATGCAGAGACACATCTTCTCCCTTACATGTTTCCTGCTACTATTCTGGAAAAGGGAGTTTAAGATTTCTTTCTGGCAGCTTGCCAACTAGTTGCCTGCCAGTCTTTCGGTGAATGATATAACTGGGGAATGATATCACCGTGACAGTGGTACTAAACTTCTCATTAAGGCTACAGCAGAAACCTTCTTTTTCCAATCCAATTTGACCCAAAATATCTATTGCAGTTGGCATGTGGAGGATGTCCCATTGGTGCCAATAGCATTGCTTCTGTTTAGGATTGTAGCTGAGACAGGCATAAAAGTCCCTCTTTTCCTATGTGCTATAGTATCAGTGAGAATTGTGCTGCCCCCTTCTTCGCAGTCAATAGCAAATAAATAATTAACCAGCTCTGTAATGTGAGATCTAGTGTAATTTATGGATGCAGCTATATTGAGATTATAAGATAGAAGTGGGATAAAATAATAATATGCCAAATCCAGTCTAATCATCTGGCTGACTATGCAACCAATCATAATAATACAGTTGGCATTGACAAAATCAAAATCAGTCAATTGCAAAAGTCAGCTTTACTTGGAATAACATACATCCTGCAATGATACCTTTAATATTATTAAATAAAATTTGCCTATCCCTAAATCCTTGGAAAGGACTTAATAGGTGGGCAAAAATGCCATAACCAGTCTAAACATCTGGATGACTGTGCAATAATGGCCTGACTAGGAGGCTTGTTTGTAGAGATTACTTAGATGGGCCTTTGATTTTAATCTGGAAAGATGTTCTTATTCTTTTAGTGTTGTGCATGCTCTGTATCATTTATTTGTTAGTTACGGTAGTACATGGTTTCAGTCAATTAAGAGTTCTGGATAATAAAAGAGCTCAATAACATAGAACATAACTTTTATATTGGCATTTGAATTCCAAAGTTTAATATATAAGCAGCTCACATTCCTTATGACAGCTGTTAACAAAACAATATGAGGTGGTCCAGAGAAGATAAACACTTGTGAGGTAGAAAAAAGTATTACTCTTAAGGATTTCTGCTCAGTGGAATTACAAAACAAATATTGGCAAGGAATGCCATCTTAACTAGCATTAAGAGTACATTACTCATAATATTACAGATGAATCCTTCCTTTGATTTGGCCTTACAACTCTATTTTAGTTGAGATGTATACGTATAAATTTATTCATTCATTCAATTTGTGTCACCCCCCTCCCCATCTAAACAAGTGACTCTGGGTGGTGAACATTCTTAAAAGAATTCCTGTCATAAATACAAAATTAAAATGCACAGCAGCCAAGGAAGATATCACAATTGACTATTGTTAACACAACCAGAAGATGTGATCCTTCATACACTCTGGGCCCCAGACTTGGGCATAGAACCAGGCCTTTAGGGCCTTATAGATGGGCCAGCAGGGTTGGGGCCATTGTAATCTCCGCAGGGAGACTTTCCATAGTCTAGGTGCTATGGCAGAAAAGGCTCATCTCCTGGTCCCTCTAATTGTCATTTCCTGGCCAATGGTACCCAGAATATGCCCATTCTGCTGAAAAGAAACACCTGGGAAGAAACGGTCCCATGGATAATGTGGTCCCAAACCATGAATGACTTTAAAGGGGACAACCAGCACTTATATATTTGGCATATTGTTGGGTTTTTTTTCTTTATCTGTATTACTAGATAAACAAAGTTGAGAGTATTTAATATTTTTATTTTTGGCTTCTTAGCATATAGTTATGTTATGGCCATATAGTTATGCCCATTGCTATCATCTCAGAATATAATTTCCTATATTTTTGAACAGGGCTTTTTAGATTTTTTTTCAGTCTGTGGAACCTGTGAAATATCTTTCTTGTGGTCAAAGATTAGTACAAAATAAAATTCAGTAATTAAAAAAAGCAGATTGCATATAAAAAAGAACAAGTTGTAAAATTAATTGAGTTTATCAATCAGTCATCTGTACATTTTGCATATGAGGTAGCAGAATTTAACTACACTTAGGGTAACAGTCAGGAGTATCCAAAAGGAGAATTTGTAATAAAATTTCTGGAATGGCCATTTAAGCAGGAAATATGCTTAAATGTGGGGTTATGAACTCTGGCTATGTACCAGGATAAAACAGGTAATATATTATAGTTTAACCATTTCAATAACCCCTTTGCCACATGGGCAAAACCTTAGAAAGCCATACAATCTGTTTTTTTTTTTTTTAAATCCCAGAACCTCTGATCAAGAGGCAAAGCTCTATTGATAGAAGATTGGCTGTGCCCAAGTCAACTTCTTTTACCCTTAGTCTCTCAAAGAATCCATCAAGTTTTCACGGGACCATACAGTACTATGGAACTGAGTTTGAAAAAAACATTCTTCTAAGATGTTCACCTCTTAATTCATATGTGGAATCCCAAGCTATACACTGCATATATGTGCCCTAATCAACTCTGTGCTCTCTGTGAATTCACTGTGTTATCTCTAGATATATACAGCTTAAATGAATGTGAAATAATCACTAGCTTTAAACACATCTATTGTAATTAAAAACAGCAGTTGGAGGTAAACCACTGTTGTTAAACATAACACTTTCTAAGTGAGATTGTGGAAGAATGTGATGACTAAATCAAAGTGTCTGAAATATGGTGGCAGAAAAATAATTTCCTGCAATGTTCTGCAATGGTGTTCAAGTATTATATGACATAGTACTCTATAAAAATCATGCTATTAGAGAAGAAAATTTCAGCACTTTCAGTAAAGTCTTAAAATATGGTGACTCCATATACCTGTCTATATAGCTTTCTTGCGATAATAAGGAAGTGGGTTTGCCATTTTTAGAATTTTTGTCTCAAAATTATGTTGTTAATAATATCTGATGTAGTGAATTAATGTATAGCCTCCCTTTAAAATATATTACTTTTTCATCTTACTTGCAACCAATAAAGGGATTGTTGCTTTACTCTACATATATTTTCTCTCTATATATTTTCTTAAATAGATATAAGTACATTTGTATAGAATTGAATCAAATGAAATTATATAAATTATATAATAAGACATGGGGTTTTAAAGCAGTTCTTCATTGAACCAATCATCATGGTTCAAATATAGCAAGTCATAAATAATAATTTAGAAACAACGGGAAATAGATCCATAGCTGAAGTGATACTCAACCTAAATTTAGAAACACAAATTTTAAATGCATGTACAAAAAATGTTTATAGTATTAAAGGTGAAATACAATACAAAAATGAGACAGTGCAGTCCTGTGTTATTGAAATGTTCTAGCCCATAGCTACAAAACCATTTTTAATTGGATTTGAGGCTTATTTCTATGCTTTAAATGTTCCAGCCAAATCCTGAACATAGGTCATCTTATACAATATATGATAAAATGTTGGTGTCATTTTTGCGGAAAGCTCCAGTACATATACTGTTTTTGAAACAACCTTCTGATACTGAAATACTACCATATAACTCCAATATGCCTTTTTATTAGAGTGGTGATTTAAAATACTGATATGGTAGGACATACACTATTTTACTATAATAAAACTTATTTGTTGAATAAGTAACTCTTCAGAAATAAGTTGATAATTTACAAAATCCACACAAACAAATCATATGAACTGCTTAAACCAGCAGTTCTAAGCTCAGATCTTAATATAATTTGATGTTTGGTATGTCTCTATATTAGTGACCTAATATCTTAAAATTGAAACATATACAATTATTTTATGATTTTTAAGTTCCGATTGCATGCTGGTAGAATTTTGGCATACATAAAATATGATCCCTACTTCTTATTTAATGTTGACATGTGTATAATTATATAAAATATGCATGTGTGATGTGTCATTGGATTGTTACAGTCTTAAAATATTTTGTGTTCCAAGGCTTATAGTTTGTATATACACAATAGTGTGCATATACACATAAATATACATGCAAGCATGCACACTATAAGTGTATATATGTATATATTATGTTTGTGAAGTTAAATATTGCATGGAACATTTGTAGACATTAATTGCTTGTAATTTTATAAGTAAGTCTCCACAGATTGGAAAAGTAGCCCTTTCAAAATAAAAGTTGCTTTTGTTCTTTCTCATATTCCATCTTCAAACTGAAGACATATTTTCCATATTGTTAAGGCGGGGATGTGGGAAAATAACAGTATTGCAGTATTTAGTATCTTGTTTTAATGCTGACTTTACTTTTATGTTTTCTTAAAGAAAAATTTATTTATTTATTTATAAAATTTATATGCCGCCCAACTCCCGAAGGACTCTGTGTCATGACCAAATGAAATGTGTCATGACCAAAATGTGTCATGACCAAATGAAATGACATTGTTAAGAACATGGATTTTAGATGCTATTGGAAAAAATCCAATATCCAGTATTTAAATGTTTAAATATGCTTATTCATACTTTTATTAATGGAATTGTAAAAAATATTGTTTTCTTGGGTATCAAAATACCCTGGACCTTAAAGCCAAGAAAATTCTGAATATGATAAATGCTGAAATAAGTTTGCTTTGCTTATATGCTCAGACTCTTGCTTGGTTTATTGATTCTGCTAATGGTGTCAAAATCGTGAAAGCTTTGGGTTTTATTATTCTGGGGTGTGTTTTTTTTTGAGGGGTGGGGAGAGAATGAGATGTTACTATTGTCTTGCATTAAGCATCTTTCTCCTTTTGTAGGGGAGAAATGCAAAACTTGTTTCAGTTTAACTGTTTTAACCATGCAACAATGATCAGTATAGCATCCCATAACTAATGCCGACCCCCTCCCACTTTCCCAAGCAACATTCACTGTGCATTTAAAAGGTTTTTGTGGTTTAAATGTTGTTACATATTTTACAGCATTAGGATCTATGGAATATTTTGACAACTGCAACAGTTCAATGAAGTTGGTAATTTCTTCTTTTAATTATTTTTCATTGAACAGATTTGGAGTTACACTTTTTTTTTTTAAAAAAAGTTTGTTTTTCTAATGCTTTTCAACACATTGCATAATCTTTTAGCATATTAAATAGCCTTTGACTCTGTGGGTAGCAGCATTTTAATTTGATTGATGTTGACACAATAGTATGGTATTCTTTCAGCTGGTGATCATACGTGAATGACTGTACATCACTAGATGAGCTGGTGCTTGTGGCTTCACGGATTGTCTGCAAGGTCCTAATCCACTGTAGAATGGGAAATGAGGCTGGCTTTATACATTTCATTGAGTAGAATGCTGGTACATAAAGGCTTCAAGGTTTTTCCCCACCCCTTAAACTAACATTGTGAAAGTAATGTTTCATGGATTGTTTAGCTGAGGCCTTTAAATTTGAATTTGTCTGCTTTAAAAAAAATGGTAATTCCAGTAAATACTTGTTTGAATGTCTAGCAGCTTAAACATTAAGGATACAGATAAAACTGCCAGAATATTCTTATAATAATAAACGAAGTTTGTTTGCTGTGTCACCGTAATCTCATTTTTTTAAAAAAAAAAACCCACATCTGCCTTGTTCAGTCTCATCTCTATAGAACCTTTTAACTATGATTTCATATTACTTATTTACATATTATTTGGATCTGGAAACCTAAATATTTCTGAAATTAAAATACCATATGTAGAAAAAAAAATCGCACATCCTCTTTAGGGTGTATTTTTTACTTGAAGAAGTATCCTTTTCAGTATCCAGGTACAAATATAACAAGATTTTGATCTTCCGACCTCAGTGTAGGCATTTAAGCCCTTTCTCACTTTGTGTTAAAGGCTTTCTCCCTCCCAGCATATATTTTATGCAGACTCTTTGCTTCAGTCAAGGTTCATTAAAACACAAGCATGCCTATATGCACACAATTTTAAACTTTACACGTTTACTATAGCAATAATCAATTTGTAATGTTTTCTTAATACAGTCCTTTGAATTTAAGAACAGCATTATGTTAAGCAGTCTACCAGTCTCTGTGGTACCAAACTGGGAGTCAATAAATATTCATCACTTTGTGATATTCTTTCTACTCTTTAAGTGTTCAGTTTTGCGAACTAAAAAAAAAATGAACATTTTTGTTATCCCAGTTTGTTAACACTTATGGCTGAAATATAAAGATACTAATGGAGGTTTTTTTTAAAGTGTGAGAAGCATGTACATGCAGATGCTCCTATCAGCACATTTATTTAGTCATACCCAATCTTTATTTTAATGCAGTTGTCTTTTTATTAGTTCTACCTAGCATTTAAAATTGTTCTACCTAGCATTTAAAAGCTACCTCCACAAAGCAATATTAACAGTATTAATTACAAATAGCTTGTAATTCAGCAAAAAAAATTAAAAAATCATGGAAAATTAATGGATTCACTGATTACATTTCAAATAAAACTAGGTTCAGCTCTATTGTTTTACATTGGTAACGTTTTTAACAGGCAATGTTAAAGTATTGTAATGCTTTGTATAACAATTCAGTAATCTAACTCTAGGTATATAGACTAACAAATAAAACACTAGTCTAATAATACATAATAGCATTTAAGTAACAATGAAACAAATTAATCTATAATTAAAGTTCCCTTGTATTAATAAACTTTGTAAATGTGTTTTTTTTCCTTTCAGCAAGGAGTAAATAATGCTGAGAAGTTTGACTATGTAAGCAAACCTTTTAATTGTTACAATTTATTTTCTGTAATTTTACAAAATAGAGTGTTGCTGTGTCCCATATTTTCACTTCACATCTGTTTATTAACTGAACTCAAAATCGTTTGAATTGGAATTGGACTCTATTACTGATTGTAAGAAACAATTTAATTATCTGTTTATATTTAAAACATATTCTAGTAAATATATTTTATATTTATAAACTATAATGTAGCAACACTGGAGGCAAGCCTCACTCATTTTTACAAGTGTTTTTTCTCTTCTGTGAAATTTAGAAGCATTTGCTCTCCAGTTTTAAACTAACCATAGAATGTCAATGAATTTCATCTAGACCAGTGATGGCTAACCTTTTTCTCGTTGCGTGCCGACACCCATAATGCAATGCATGTGACACCCCACGTGCGCCCTGCCCCCCCACTTGCATGCACGACACCCCACGTGCGACCCCCACGCATGCGTGCGTGACCCCACCCGCGCTCCCCCGCCCCTTCCGGAGGGCCTCCGGAACCTGCGGGAGGCCGTTTTTGCCCTCCCAGAGGCTCGAGGAAAACCTCCGGAGCCTGGAGAGGGTGAAAAATGGGCCTCCCGGAAGTTCCGGAAGTCCAGAAACGGGCCCATTTCTGGCCTCCGGAGGGCCTCCAGAGCCCAGGGGAGGCCGTTTTCGCCCTCCTGGAGCCTCGAAGAAAGCCTCCAGAGCCTGGGGATGTGCCCCACCCTCCGCACATGCACAGCAGATACCCGAAAATCAGCTGGCCGGCAGGAGGCGTGTGCACATGCGTGGTGGAGCTGAGCTGGCTGACGGCTCGCGTGCCTGTAGAGAGGACTCTGCGTGCCACAGGTTCACCTTCATGGACCTAGACTAAAAATGTATGTAGTATTTTAACGTTAAGTTAAAAAAATTCTAATTTAAACTAACTATAATTTTATTTTAGACATCGCAGTAAATAGTAATTTATATTAAAGCAGAAAATCTCTTCCTTCTTTCTTGTGGAATACATTTGTGCTTATAAAATGACAGCATTGCTTAATATCTAAACCTAACTCGGTTATTTGCACTGAATACTTAGTATGAAGTGCTTTTTGGTACATTTTGAAAAAAATAATCATGCTTTCCTTAGGTGATGCAGTTCATGAATAAAATGGCTGGAAACGAATATGTCGGTTTCAGTAATGCCACGTAAGTATGTTTCCTAGATTAATTTTGACACTATGAGCAATAGTTAATATTAATGCTGTACATACGGTATTTTATTTTATTAGTCAGTTCTTTGCTTCAGCTAAGACTTTGGGTATAGGAGAAATGTTTTCCTTTATGCTGGATTTCTGTAGAAGTACTGCACCTTATGGCACTGTCTCTTCCAAAAACCAAGGGAAAAGGGAAGAAAAAATCTTGCTCCTTTCCTCCACTAAGAGTTGAGGATATAGGAGAAAGAGAGGTTATTTCTCTTCTACAGGTTTGGTAAAAACATCAATTTTGCCTCACCATTGTTGCCCCCTTCAAACAACCGCGGCTCTCTGTAGAGAGAAAGTAAGTTCTTTCTTCCCCTCAAAGGGTTTTTTCAAGAAGCAGCACAAGGCATGCTTTTCTGTAACAGTTCAGCTTGTATCACAGCAGTATGAATTTGCTGTGTAGTTTCTGTCTATTGGAGTGATGATGGTTAACTTTCTGACTTATATTGCATTCCTATGTTTCACTTAACATCTAAATAATTTCTATTGTATTCTCAAGTAGTTATGACAGATATATTATCAATATTTTAGTTCCATTGCTGAGTTGTAAATTTATTTACAAAAATTATTTAGTTTAATACTGAATAGCGAATGCAATGTCCTTTGCATTGAGGCTTATAATATGCTACAGCAGTAATTTGTTATTTTTAAGGTAATTTCCACACAACAATAGTCTGTGGCTTCCCAAACTACACACGTTGTTAGAGTTAACAATTTAAAAAAACAAATATCCCACCAATAGTATTGTTAATAAGTATTTAGGTTTTGATATCCATTTCTGTTCCTTTTCTCCCTTAGATTCCAGTCTGAAAGAGAGAGTGGAGACAGAAACTTTGCAATAGGCTATTATCTGAAAGAGAAAAAGGTATGCTTTTCAGTTATATTTACTCCGCTCCCTTAAATGTATGTAATGTCAATTGAACAAACTACAAATAACATTTTATTTCTTCATCGTAAAAGTAAATACAATATTGATATAATCAAAATGCAGCGATAGTGTTACCCTTCCATTTTGGTCTCTGTGATTTACACAAATAGATTGATGGGACCTGTACAAAGCCTCATGTGGAACAGAAACATTTGATGTGTATACCACTAAGTAAGTGTATACCACTTACTTAGCATGGCTTGCACTGAAGCCTTCAGTTTGTTTTCAACCAATGTGTTTCCCAATCTTTCTGGATCTGCATAGAGTTTTTTGCACCTGGTTGCAGGTTCTCTATATTCAGCATTATGATCTTTAGCACCGTCTTTATAAATGCTGGTGCTGAGGAAGTAAGCTTTCCTTTTCAGATGGGCATAAATTGTGTCTTTTTGCTTCAGCAAATATCTCTTGTTTTGGATATTCCTTCAAGAGAGATCTTGCATCCAAAGTCTAGCCTGACTCACTACTCTACCTCAGAAGTATCAGCAGTCTCTGGCAATCTACCCAACTTTCCTGGTTCTGGTGACTATGAGGAGAAGGGCAGGAATCATAACCTGAGTCAGATGCAAATCTAAGTAAACAACTAAATAGATGAGCTCTTTAAAAAAATCACAATTGCAAGCAAGCAACTTGTCATATATCTACAAAGAGAAATCTGTGGGTGATGCTTTTTAATATGCATGCATGAAACAAAAGATGGATATTCCCATTAGCTTCACAGAGATAATTACTGAAATCCTTGTAACATTACTCATTATATTAATAGTAGTTAATGTAATATTACTTTAAAATTAACACAATGACATTATGTCCTCATTAGATGTTTTAGTCCCATTTGGATTACCGAGAAGTAGCATGTGTGTGTGTGTGGGGGGGGAGATCATATTCATCTTCCTTCCTTCTCTGTCTGGTTTTAATGACAGAGGAAATAAGAATGGGACAAAGATGGAAAAAAAATGAAGTATCTTTATTTATAATCCACTCCCACTTCTCTGGCCAAAAGCATGTAATTTTTACTAAACTACTTGTCAGAAGTACACATTGTTTGATGGTTTTGTAATAGAGCTAAAATATTTTAAGGTAGACTTAAATGTCTGGAAGTCTTGTTTTATTTCTCAATAATTATTATTTTAAGACTTATTTTAATTCTAAATAATTCTTCTTTTCTTAGATAATCCTCAACTGAATTTTCAGAACTAAGATTTTCTCATCTTCTTTATCAGTTTTAGTTTACATATGATAACTTTTATTACTGTATCATGATGTACTAAAATATTCTATTATTTTCAAGTGTTTTCCAGAGGGCACGGATATGGTTGGCATATTGGACTTCTATTTCCAGGTAGCTAATTAATCTCTACAATATTTGTTATCCTTGAAGAAGAAAAAAGAAATATATAGAATTATAGGTTAAAATTTTATTTATATAAATATTTGCACAGCAGAGGATCCGATCCTTTGTTTGGGTCAAGTATGTTAACGAAATGATTTTCCAATTGAATATGTTTTAATAAATCAGCATTTCTCATTCTCTGATCTTAATGCAAATTAAGAGTTGATTGCAATCCTTGACCTAAGAATTATATATTTTTGTAGTGAGAATGTAATATGTTTTGCAGCCAGTTTTGTAGTACTATTCCGAGAAGATATAGTTAATCATAGCCTTAGTGCTTTCACACTGGTTAGGTTAACTAAATCATACTTTCTTTTCACTAATCTTCTTACTGATTAAAATATGAGATTTTTTTCCACTCATTAAGTTAAACATAAGGTAGATTTAAATTTTACACACTAGTAAATAATATAAATTGTCCTGGTTCTGTCACATGATTGTTTGTACTGTTCATCTCTGCAGTAACAGGAACACATAGTTTTTAAATGTTTCTTTTAAAAATATCAGTCTTTCATTAGAACAAGCTTCACTATTGCACTGATTAGAGAACAAGTTTTTTTTAAAAAAATCTTACCAAGTTGTTTTATGAGTTAATCTTGTACCATGATAGTCACTTTCATTAAAAAGCGTTGCTAGCATCAGATGCCCACTTCATGCTCACTCAAATAGGCCTTTATTCCCTAATCTGGAAATATCTTCACATGCTGTATTGTTCATAGGGTAATAGGCTCTTTATGGGTTCAGGCTCCCTTTTGTAAGATAGTCCTTTCATCCATTTAATTACATAGCCTTCTGTTTGCATAGGTTGATCAATGTTTTCTTGTTCTTGTTGTCTCCATTTTTCCTAAGCTGTGCTCCATAGAAGTGACTTGTGAATCTGCTAGTGTCATGGCAGCCACCCTTGCCAATGGCGGGTTTTGCCCCATCACTGGTGAGAGAGTCCTAAGTCCTGAAGCAGTTCGGAACACTCTAAGTTTGATGCATTCATGTGGCATGTATGACTTCTCGGGACAGTTTGCCTTCCATGTAAGTGTTTGTTTAAAGGGATCTGTTATAAAAAAATGTTTAGTTCTTAAAAAAAAAAGAATTAACTTCTTATTAAAACCAGTGCTAACAGCAATTAGCAAATTTACCATGGGTGGTAAAAGGCATTCCATGTCATATAGGCTAGTTAGAACTCAAATGACAGAAATGAATCCAGAAGTATCAACTAAATAATCCCTGGGATCTAAATGTACTCTAATTGATACATTTTGGAAAACTATTGTTACCTTGACAGATAATATGGATATTCAGTGAATGCCATTTAAGTATTGATAAGTGTATATTAACTGTTTAAAATGTACATTCATTTAGGTGGGTCTTCCTGCAAAATCTGGAGTTGCTGGTGGCATTCTCTTGGTTGTTCCTAACGTTATGGGCATGATGTGCTGGTCACCTCCGCTAGACAAGATGGGCAACAGCGTTAAGGGGATACACTTTTGTCATGTGAGCAAGTCTTCTTACTTGAATTGTTACTAGTCTGTAGCACAAGTACAATGATCATTAATGTTTACACCTATCTCAGTGAAGTAGGAGGTTTGCATTTTTCTTGAGCAGAAATGCTTATGTCTTCATTGTTAGAATCAAAGCAGATAAAGATGGAAGATTTTTAAAGCAAAAGAATGGATAATTACATACCCCAACAAGCTACACACTAAGCAAAGATAAAAGGTGCATTTTGAAAGTGGAAGAAATGTTGACAAAATGCATGCATTTCTTTTCAATCCTGATTGCCAAAATAATTTTTTCTTTTTGTTACCCTAAATTCATAAGACACTTAATATTCATCGTGACAAAGGATTTTACTTAGAATTATGTGTAATCAGTAATATCAGAGTGTAGCTGAATGAAACAGTCAGTTGTAAATTATGATAGCAATAGCAAAGCATTTAGACTTATATACCGCTTCACAGTGCTTTACAGCCCTCTCTAAGCGGTTTACAGAGTCAGCATATTGCCCCCAACAATCTGGGTCCTCATTTTACCCACCTCGGAAGGATGGAAGGCTGAGTCAACCTTGAGCCGGTGAGATTTGAACTGCCGAACTGCAGCTAGCAGTCAGCTGAAGTAGCCTGCAGTACTGCATTCTAACCACTGAGCCACCATGGCTCTTGATAGTATACATGAGTATAAATATAACACAATGATGTTTTTACTATTGCAGGAACTGGTTTCTTTGTGCAACTTTCATAATTATGATAACCTGAGGCATTTTGCAAAGAAGCTTGATCCTCGGAGAGAAGGTGGTGATCAACGAGTAAGTTGAAAATATTTTATACAATTAATGTGTAACATGTACATTATGCATAACAACGTCCAAATAGGATTGGTCAATGACATGTATTACATCAATACTCTGAGTTGTAAGTGTTCAGATACAATTCAGACCACATCTGGCACATCTAGAACTAACTACTAAATGCTAAGCTATATTACATTATTTACTGGCTTTTACTGGTTTGCTTACTTATAGGTAGTCCTCGACTTACAAACCATGATTGAGCCAGAATTATGGTTGTAAGTCATGCCAGTCATTAAGGAACCTATTGTGTGACTTCACCCAATTTTACAACCTTTTTTGTGGTAGTTGTTAGTAAATGCCATGGTCATTAAGCAGATGCTATGGCTGTTAAGTGAATCCATTGTACCCAATGGGCATTTTTTTTTGTGTGTGCTGGAAATTGGAAGCAAATGTTAGTTTCTGGCAAAAATCAGAAATTGTGGTCATATGACTGCAGGACATTGCAAATGGCCGTGAATGTGGGCCAGTTGCCAAACAGCCAAAATGCAATTGTGTTGCAACTTTGAAACCTGGTTATAAGTAGGATCTGGGGAGGTCTGCCGTAACTTCAAATGTAAATTGAAGACTACCTGTCTAGTAATAATGTGGCATTTGACTGAAACTTAATTTAGTTTAGTGAAATAATTGGTATTATATAATATACCGAGCACAATATATTTAAACTATCCTCAAACAAACCTGAGAACAGTTCATGTATCCTTTCTAGATGGACTTAAAATCATCCTGGATAAAATGCCATGACACAAAGCTAGCATATTCAGCAGTATATTTTCACTTCATAAAAATTATGGGACAAAGTTTTTTGTTACAGATTTTGATCTTACAAGAAAAATAAAAATGTATATTTAATACAGATTACTTTTATTTTGGTAACACGTTTGATCCACATATTAGTGAGAAAATATCTCCAGTACTGTTCTTGACTCTCAGAGTAGCAGTGGGTAATATCTTGCTTGTTGCTTTGTCAACATTTTTTTAAAAGTGCACTGCCTGAGATACAGAGCTTTGTATTAACTTTCAAACATGTCAGTCAGCTTACTGTTCTGACCATGGCTCTGATCCTCATTGAGAATAAATCTGTGTTTTGAATGGCATTAATACCATTCAAAATACCAGCAGTAGTCATTACTTAGACTTTGGAATTCCATTTGCACTGTAAAATGTGTACGTTCACAGACAATTTTTATGTTTTGCCCCTTGGATCGAGTTTGGGCTGTGAAAAAGGTTGGAGCTTAGAATTTTGGCCTTGTACAGTTAACATGTTTCAGTCCTTTACTCATTTCTCTAAGATTTTTGATAAAGCTTTGGCATAAATAATTATTGCCATAGCAGTTTGAAAACCATTTTTGTCCAAGATAGAGGGAAGGCTGAATTGTCCGACTTGAATTAAACTGGGAGAAGCTGGATTGTAGGAGTGCTGTTAGCAACTCAGTAATTAATAGAACCTCAGGAATTCTACTTTAACATGAAAGTTGCTGTATGGCTAATTAATACAATCAGCATCCTGTTATGAATGAAATGGGTTAAAGGAGTCTTTTTTTCCCTTTCACCAAATTAATTAAATAAATTATTTACTGTGGTTTGAAATTAAAAAGTGTGTGGCATAATAATGTCAGGTTGAGAGAGATCTCTGAGAACCAGCAAGTGCTAAATGATAAATAAAAATAATGCTAGAATGTTTTATTTCATTGGTAATTTAATACATACTATATGTTGCTTAAACAATTAGCATTCCTTTGGACCACTGGACTATGAGAGTCTTCAGCACGAGCTTGCATTAAAAGAGACTGTGTGGAAAAAAGTGTCACCCGAATCAAATGAGGACATCTCCACAACTGTAGTGTATAGAATGGAAGGCCTGGGAGAACAAAACTAGTGCACTGGGCTCTAGTTTCAGAGAGTTTGATTTCATTTTTAACCACACTCCAGTTTGTTTAGATTACACTCTGGTTTGTCTAGATTTTAGATTTGTTATTTTGACTTCAGTGGGTTGTAAATATTCTTGAGACACCCCAAATTGGTATACCAATAATTTTATACTAATTGCTTTAATAATTTTTTTCACAAAGCAATTTGAAACAAAACTGAATGTGTGCTATTTAAACTTGTGTCATACTTAAGGAATGAATTGTAAAATGGGAATTTTAAGGGGTGCTGTAAAAGTGAGAAATCTTGCAATGCAATAAAGATGCAAACAGCATAATTGTTAACCAAGAACATGAGAACCAAAGATATAGGAAAATTTCAGTCCTGGATCATAAGTAGATATTTCTTTTTATTGTTAGTATATTCTAAAAATTACCTTTTGTCTTTTTCATGAACAGTGTAAAACTTGATCCCATTTATTCCAATTAAGTTCAGTTAATTTCAGTGTAACTGAATGTAAATGAAGTTAACTGTTCATGTACTGTTTTGCAACACTGACAAAAATTCACAATTTTTATATAAAGCATATTGGTAAACTTATTTAAGCTTGTGTAAAAATATCAGTATGTTACTATATAAGGTAAGAAAGTCATATTGGATTAGACAAAAATTCTAATTCTATGATTCTGCTTTTTCAATGGCCTCTTAGCATCCTTTTGCTGTTTTTCACCAGCAGTTGATATTGTAAGTCATTCTACTTCTGATATAGAAGGTAGTGTATAGCCATTAGGACTAGCATCCAGCTGATAGCCTCATTCTTCATGAATGTTTCTAATTCATTTTTAAAACCATAACAAGTTTATGACCATCCCTATAACTTAAGAAATAAATTCCATGATACAGGTGCTCTGTGAGGAATCACTTCCTTGTGTGATTGGTGATCTTGGTTTCTGATATTATAAAAAAGAAAAAATAAAGCTTTTATTTCACTGATTTTTATACCCTCTTTATTTTTACACCCCTTTTACTTTTCTAAGCTAAAAAACCTATATGAATATAATATTTTATACATATTAAACTATTTCTTTGTAGGAGATTGATCTCTTATAGTAAATCTAGTAGTGCGTTAGAAAAATGTACTTTTATTGAGCCTTCAGCTTCTGAAAAGAATGATTGATTTGTTTAGGCATCAAAAATCAGATACAAAGACTAGTTTCCACTACTCAGTCATTTGTGATTTCAGTAGCCTACAACCCTAGAAAATTAGCGCCCAACTGTAGATGAGGTAAGGATATGCTCAGGATCCACTCCCAAAAAACTCCATTTATTTATTAAATTTATATGCTATCCATTGCTTCATGTGGCAGAATTTTAATACAGTTGCTTCTGTGTTAGAAGCCTATTGTGCTGTTGAAGGATAGGTTTCCTCTGTCAGCCAAGCAAAATATGAATTACTGTGTCAAACTTTAATTTCAGCACAATTTGAGGGAAGAATCCTAAATTCAATAGGCTAGAAAAGAGATTTTTTTCACTTCCTAGCAAATGCAGGGATTTTTTTTCTTTTTTTGCATCAACTAAATATTGATGCATTTGGTCATGACAGAGTTGACCAGCTAGCTTGTCACTTGATCCTAATGTGGACTGAGAGAGAATGAATGGCTCAAACTCATACAGCCTTATGTTTTCATGCCTAAGCCAGGATTAGCACTCATAGTCTCCTGGTTTCCAGCCTGGTGCCTTAACCACTAGATCAAACTGGATATCATTTGGTTAGAAAACAACGCTCAATATAAATAATGCTGTGTTATATGAACCAACAGTATTGATATGAGTAAATATTCAATATACTCATATAATAAGTGGTACCTATTCTCATGTCAGGTTCTTTCTGTATTTTCTGATAAGGCTTTATTCAACAATATTTTCTTCTGCAAATGAAAACTTGTACTCAAACTCAGTATTATTATTGGCTTTTAAAAATCAACATGGCTATGGTATTGGTGGCTTTTTCTTATTTAGACTACTAAATATCTCAGAAAAATTTTAGGAAGGAAAATAATATTAGCATGTTCTAAGCCAGGAGTGGGGAATCTGTGAACCCTTTAGGTGTTGCTGAATTATAACTTCAACATCCCTTACAATGAGTAATGCTGGCTTTGTTTGGGGGAATTGTAAACCAGTAACTTGGAGGCAGCAAAGTTTCTCTATTCATAGCATGATAGATTTGGAAGAGATGAGAAGGATCCTGTAGTGTGCAGTTCCAGGATCCTTGAGCGAGAGCTGTCTGACTAAGAGCTCATAACCTTCTATTCCATTATTGTACAAATTTTATTTTCAGGAATTTGTCCCTTACATTTAAATACCAGTTGGAAGTGCAACTTCTACCTAGTCCTGATTTTTGTGGCAGTGGACCATCTTCCCTAAAGCAATCTAGAGTACTTTTTCTTGAGTCTGCCCTAATAGGAATGCCCTTCATTCCTTGCATTGTTACTTTTGTTGTTCTCCTCTTAACATGTTTGAACCTCTCAGTATCCTGGAAATATGATGCCCAGATTTGTGCACAGTAGTCAGATTGGGTTCATACCATTGCAGAATAGAGAAGAATAAGGATGGCATGTGCCTTGGGTACAATGTTTCTTCTAACGTACCCAGACCTACCTTGGCCTTCGTAACAACTGTCTCACACTGTTGTCTCATGTTCATCCTGTTTTCAGTTACCATGCCTTATCCCTTTTTGATGGGGTTCTTCCAAGCCATGAATCCCCCATTGTGTATATGTGCTCTGCATTTTTATTCCCCGAATATAATAACCTACATTTTTCACTATTGAAGGGTATTTTGTTCATTTCAGCCCAGTCCTCCAGCCTGTCCAGATTTTGCAATCTCCTTCTCTCATCCTGAGTGGTGGCCATTTTATGTCATCTGGAAATTTGATCTACATGAGGAAAGTTTGGTCAATACCAGCACTAGAATGTGCTCTTGAAGCACTGAGGAATATAGGAAACAAAACCGCAGTGCTAAGTTACGTTTAAAGAAGTTATGATTTATCAATCTCTACAACTCGTGCTCTTAGAAAAGTATCCATATTATAATGACTGCAATGTCCAGATTATCATGTTATTGGATTGCAAGTGATCCAGACAGATTGATAAAAGTGAAGTTGATCTGATTGGTTGATTTTGAGTGGTGTCTTCATACTAGTGTAATTTTTGCAGAAAACTGCTTTTAAACAGAATCAAGCTTATAATGACATATTGCTGCCCCCATAAATTTTTTAACTTGCTTTTGTATTTTGGCTATGGTAAAATAATTTATGAGTCATTGTTTTAAAAGGCATGATAATTGGAGGGATGGGGTATTTTTAGCATCAAACTATCAAAATGTTATTTATGGTCCAAGGCCAAAACCAGGAAAAAAATTAACAATACAATATAGTAAAAGTGAATTTTAAAAAGTGAGAAAACAGTCAAGAATTAATAAAATGTGGACATTACATTGGACTAAGATGGGCAAATGATTGGGCCATCTGATGTTGCTAAAATTCTGTCCTCATAGTGCTTACCGTAGATGACCTGGCTAAAAGTGATCAATGATGGGAATGGTGATAAATACCGTACTTTTCGGAGTATAAGACACACTTTTTTCCTCCCTAAAAGAGGGTGGAAATGTCGGTGCGTCTTATACACCGAATACAGCCATTTTTGGCCTCCCGAAATGCCGCCCCTTGCGTCCCGTTTTTGTGAAAAACAGACCCATTTTTCACAAAAACGGGACGCACAGAGGGTTTGGGAGGCCTGCAGAGTGCTCCTGGGGGCTGGGAAGGCAAAACGAGATACGTGAGGGGTTTGGGAGGCCAAAAACGGGCCCATTTTTCGCAAAAATTGGATGCGCAGAAGGTTTGGGAGGCCAAAAACAGGCCCATTTTTTGCAAAAATGGGATGCGCAGAGGGTTTGGCACGCCTGCAGAGTGCTCCTGGGGGCTGGGGAAATCTTGGTGCATCTTATACTCCAGTGCGTCTTATAGTCCGAAAAATATGGTAAGTTCTCTTTTTTTTAGATGAGAACACCTGTCTGAGTTTAAAGTTAAAGTACTCCATTTTAAGCTTGAAATATTTCCTAAACTAATTAAAACAGTCCGTTTCAACTTGATATGGGGTGTTTTGAATTCAGAGGAGTTCAGATTTGAAATAGTTTACATCTTTCAGTTTAGAGTCTTCTAAATTATATCCACCAGAGAAATGACTACATTCCAGGAGAAATCAACATTAAGGGCAAGGCCTCAAAAATTGACCGAATATTATTGTGTTTAATCTGTAATTAGTACAGTTTAGTGCATTTGTGTTCATAGCAGAATCAGTTCTTCATATTCAAGCATTTATCTTGTTGTATTCACCACTCTGCCCTTTGACATAATTAATGTTTCATTAAAAAATACAATGTATTTAAACTTTGTTTGATCATCTTTCTATGATTTTTTTCCTCAGTTTAATGATTTGTTATGTGTTCCCATTTTTCATTTAAATTGTGTTATTTATGTACTTTGAGCCCATACACTTTGTATTATAATAAATTTTTATTTTAAGCAGATTATTTTGCATTTTTGTTCTTTTTCATATGCAATCTAAGCCATAATTTGATTCTGAGAATGAAAAGCAGTCTTGTAATGATTTTGAATAAAAATGGGTAAAGATGAAGGCCCTAGCTCTTGCTAGGTGCAAAACTCCCCATCCCCACTAACTGCTGCTGTTCCCTGGGCATAGGCAGAATGTTTGAAGCATATATTTACACACACACACACACACACACACACACACACACACACACACACACACACTCATACTACCACAATGCTCAAGTAAAAATGCCTTGCATACAGGTACCTATTGAACACTTTATATCTGAACCTATACATTGATCTTAATTCATACATTTCTGAGACCAAATGCACAAGCTTTAGACCATCTTTGTAAGGTACAATTTGTCGAACGCATTTGCATGAGTAGGTAAGAGCTAATCTCTCATGGATAAGTTTCTTTTGTTTTTAACCAAGCGGTTTCCAACAGCTGATTTTCTCTTTTTGGCAGTGCGTTTCCCTTTGTAAAACTTTTTTTTTAAAAGATTTCGTCTGCCTATGTGGCGCAGTGGTTAGAGTGCAGTACTGCAGGCTACTTCAGCTGACTGCTAGCTGCAGTTCGGCGGTTCAAATCTCACCAGCTCAAGGTTGACTCAGCCTTCCATCCTTCCGAGGTGGGTAAAATGAGGACCCAGATTGTTGGGGGCAATATGCTGACTCTGTGAACCGCTTAGAGAGGGCTGTAAAGCGGTATATAAGTCTAAGTGCTATTGCTATTGCTATTTTGTGTATAGATACAGTATGATTCTTTTGATTCATAATCTTAGAACAAAATAAAGAGAGTTGTCAGTGTTTACATTCCTTTGAAACTACTCTAATAGGTCAGTGTAATTGCAGTTAAATTTGAATATGACATATTTTCTGAATTAAATATTCTGCTTTTTATGGCTTCTTCATAGCTCTGTCTATTAATTGTGGTTTACTTTCACTTTGGAAAATACAGGATCTAGAAAAAGGACATGGGGTGGTGGTGGATGAAAAGAAGTCAATATAAACACCTTGTAGCAACTACAGCTTATCCTTTTCATGTCTTGATTCATACATGTCATTGAGATTACAATCCTCTACCCCCTTATCCAGGAACTTCTATGCAGTTTATAACTAAGAAGGCAATATCAATTATGACAGAGTATTTTGTGATATTACTCTCTTTATTTCAATAAATACTTGAATTTATATTAGTTTAATTATTTGTTATTGGTTTCTTGAATTAGTTGTTTGTTACAATGAGGAGGTATTTATGAAATGTTATAAGCACAGAGAAAGATCCAGTATGGTTAAGGCATCAGACTAGAAATTAGGAGACAGTAAATTCTAGTCCTATGTTAGGCACAAAGCCAATTGGGAGATTTTGGGCCAGTCATTTTTTCAGCCCTAGGAGACAGTGGCAAATCACTTCTGAAAAAATACTTTGCCAAGAAGACAACTTATCCAGACAGTCTCCAAAAATTGTGCCTAACATAGGACTAGACACAAGTGTACAGTAAAGGGGAAACAAAACTCTAGAACTCTCTTTCCCCCAAGAAAATTTAGTTACGATAAAACAAATGAATATTTCTTAAACTTTTGTACTGAGGTCATTGTTGCTTTAATTATTTACGCTGTGCCAAGTGCAACAAGATTCATTGGGTACTGATTGTATGCCAAGAGATTGGGGTAAAGAAGCAGGGTATAATTAACTAGATCAGCAGCACTGATTTGCAGTGCAGAACTCCATAGATAGAAATACATATTGCTTCCATATGCTGGATTTCTGTCCTTATACAAATAGCAAGAATAGCTGCTGCTTGGAAAATGTTGGGTGTGTATGGCAGAGATTTTGTCAGGTGGTTTTTTTTCTTTCCTCTGGTTTTCCTTTGTTGCTACTTTATTTAAGAGACAACTCATGGATCACAATATTTAATTTTTAACAACAATATTCTTATTGAAGACAAAAGTAGGAAAAATTATCCCAAACCAGCTTTAAATCATATGACATCCAAGGATATTGGCTTAATTACTGGATACAGATTTAACATTAAACTAGGCAATGCTTGCAGCATATTTTTTATGTTGACATTTACCCCTGGAGATAACATCTGTAAAAGTCCAAAGAGCTTTCAGCTATTTTTAAAAAAAATATTAAAAATACTCTTCTAAGTAGTCAGCAAATTGCAAATTCAAAGTGGTATGTAAAGCCCTGCTTAGCACGTTTAATCAGCATCATAGATACTTGTTTGAATTAGGCAACGTTTTAAATACAAAGAATTTGCATAATCTTAGTACCACGATCATTGCATTGAGTTCTCAAGACAAAAAAGGGATGTGAATAATCCTAAATCAGGGGTGTCAAACTCGCGGCCTGTGGGCCGGTTGCATCACGTGCTGGCCCTGCCCCCCACCCGGTTTAGCAAAGGGGGAAAAGTCCCGATATGTCATGTGACGCCACCGTGATGACGTGAGTTTGACACCCCTGTCCTAAATAATTACAGCATCATAACAACAGCTTTCTTTCAATACAAAGTACAAAATCATTTTGAATAAGAAATTAATGGAATTATATTTGGGAATAATTTATCATATATCTTTAGTGCCCATTAAACGTGTTGGTTAACTTGAACAATTTTACCATATTTTAAGACAACTTTCAACTAAAGGAAGTCCATTTGTTTTTTTTCTTGGAGAATTACAGATTCTTGCAACGCAGCATAAATTGTTAAATCTAATAGTTCATATTCTGTTAGACATATTCAGTAGAGATCATGTCTGGATATTGCTTGCCCAATATATCTCTAAGTGTTTAAGGTACATGCTGCTACATTAATTTGATTCTTGCTTTTATTACCAACAGCTATATCTCTATTCTTGCTTAAATTGCCAACAGCAATATATATCTCTAGATGTCTTTCTTTATTAAATTTTTTAAGAAAAAAGATAAAAATTAACAAGAGCTGGTATTTAGAATAAAGGAAGAAAAAAAGACAAAGACAAAAGTGCAAAAAAAGAAAAAAAATATAAAAAAATGATTTTATGATTTTATTTTACTTTTTGGGAGATGAACTTTTACAGCAGTTATAAATGTAAATTAACATCATACTCTATTTTTCTATAATTATTTTTCTAATTATGAAAACCATATCATAATTTCATTTTTCTGTTTCACACAAAAAGTCAGTAAGGAGTTTCTAGTCACCATTAAACTTAGACAATATGCTATCAATTTGGCCACCTTAGCAAGTTCCATCATTTTCACCACCCATTCCTTCGTTGTGGGTAAAATTAACTCTTCTCACCTTCGTGAATATAATAATCTTGCTGCAGTTGTCATATATAAAAAACAGACTCCCATGTTTTTCTCCAGATATTAATCAATTGGCCCCAAAAGAAAAATTCCTCATTTCAATTGCATATTAAAATCTTCTGTATTTAATATATATAACTGAGTCCAAAATTTTATAGCTTTTTTGTACTGCATGATAAAACATCCCTTCTTATATTTACATTTCCAGTATAAATTCAAAGTACCTTTATACATTCTATACATTTTTTCCAGTAACATTTATCAACAATGCTTCATTTATAAAAAATTCTCTTTAAGCCACATATTCTCCCATTGTTCCATTTGTGTATTGGAACCAAAATGTTTAGCCCATGTTGTCCAACCTTTAAGCTTGCCTGGGCCGCATTGAATGAATAGGAATTGTCTTGGGTCGCATATAAAATATGTAATCTAGTTAATGTATATAAATAACAGACTTTCTTTATTTTTGTATATCTTTTATTTTCTTGTGGTGCTGCATTTTATTTTCTTGTGGTGCTGCTGCCACATGCAGGGCATGGGTTGGGCATACCTGGTTTAGCCCATTTTATCATACATTCTTTCTTTTGTTCTTTTTCTATTTCAAAGTTCAATAGAAGTTTACACATTTTATCAATAACCTGTTCATTGTTTGTACACATTTCTGTTTCAAATTCAGTCTTACAATATTCAAAACCAAAAGTTCTTTTATCTACTTTAAATCTTTCTAATTAATGTACATAAGAAAACAGTTGACATGTATATTCTTTTATCTTTATCTGTTCTTTTGGTTTAATTTTACATTATCCTTGTTAAAATTCTAGTATAGCCAGCAGTAAATATCTTCTGGCTAATGAAATTGTATTCCGTTATGTGGTCTCTAAAATTATATGTAAAGTAATAGCTTGGCCTTTGTTAGTATGTTTAATAATCAGCAACTTGGTTACTTCACCTCCCATTAATATGAAAAAAAATGGTTGTCCTATTTAGTACCACAAAATAATTACGTATTTTTCCTTCAACTAAAGGGATATTTGTTCTTATGCTGCAGACCTGAATAAAAACATAGTGCATATAGCTCATTTACATATGTTATTTTCAGGATATTCTGTCATATTTACATGGAGTAATTCTTCAGAGCATTCTTTAGGCATACAAAAATTGGGACTGATCAACAGTTGAGTGCTCTGGAGAGACTCTGCTGACCTATTCAAGAGATAAGCTCTTCCTGAAGATGTTCACAGAGGAAATATACATGTCTGCAGAAGAAAAAGCTTTGAACAATTATGCATGCACTAGGACTATTTGCAGCACAATAACAGTAATTTGAATGAAATTATTTGAACTATGGCATAAGCCATAGTTAATTGTGCATATTCACACAAACACTCATTGAACATTTATTAAGTTTATTAAAATACTGGCAACTGGTATCTCTACAACATACAGTAAAATGAAAAAAATAGTAAAATCAAACTTATTAAAACTAATGGAAACAAATTAAGAATTTATTTTTAAAAAAATCTGTTTTTGCCTTTTTAAAAGACAAGTTAAAACCTTCAAACAGACAGTATGGTCAAAAAACCAAGATGGTGGCCACCATAGTGCAATTGAAGCTCCAGCCATTTTTTTTTACCACACTGTAGCTGTCCTCTTGACATTTTTAGCACCCTCGACTTGATAAAGCATATGTTACAAAAAATTCATAGCTAAAAAAGGAGCTAAAAAAGAAGTTGGGACAATCTCAAACAGTAGGCAGTGTGACCGGGGTGGGGGCGGGGGAAGAGGGAAAGGGGACCCTAACTGATAGACAATATTCGTAAGACAAATACATATAATCTTAGCATTTATTCACATACTCTAGGTCAGTGATGGCTAACCTTTTTGTTGTCACGTGCTGAAAATGTGCGCTCTCACGCACGACAGTGCGCTCGTGCACCCACACCCATAATGCGCGTCCCGCCCCTCCACGCATCCCAAAAATCAGCTGGCCAGCGGGAGGCGCGCATGCGCGGTGGAGCTGAGCTGGGCGACGGCTTGTGTGCCCGCAGAGAGGGCTCTGCGTGCCACCTGTGGCACGTGTGTCAGGTTCGCCATCATGGCTGTAGGTGAAATGCAGAAAAGATTTTGCCGGCTATGTGAGAGAAAGCATCCTATATTTCTTTGCCTCACATCTAATAATACCACTGTTGCGGAGATAAAATAATTAGAGGTGAAATGAATCTTGTTTCCCTGCTGTCAACCTTCAAGAATAAGACCGGAGTCCAGGAAAGAATAAAAGTAATATATTTGCATAACAAAAATAAGAACACCTAAGTCTGTGTCTACATGGTGAAGAACAAAGAGAACAAAAGAAAGATTAACACATGCGCAGTACAGGTATCACATGAGGGCTTCATATCAGTGTACAATGTCATTTCAGAATAAGAGTCCTGCTGACAAATTAAAATGAACGTAGTGACAACCACACTAGTGAAATTAAAGGGGGTTGATAAATATAAATTATTTCCAGATTTTATTGTTATTCATTTCCAGATTTAGAGGCCACCTAAATTCTTGAAGACTCTGGATGGGTTGCAAATAAAAAGAACATTCAGAGATACAGTAAAAAAGGAATCTGGCTGACCAGAAAAATAGTCCACTGGTCTGTTCAACAGATATAATAAACAATGAAAAAGACCCCACACGCTCATAAACTACTTAACACAAGGCCTGGGAGAACAACCGGGTTTTTAACCATTTCCTAAACATCACAAGGATGGGGATTATCAAATGTAAACTTACTATGTATTTCTGGGCAGATCTGCAGAAACTAATGGTTGTTAAAAAAAAAAAATCACAGAGAGATGCTTGGAACTCTCATCTGTTGGGAGGGTGATTTTATCTATATTGACTTCAAGAACAGAAGCATTGATAAAAATATAGACAAAAAATGACATGCTTTGAGAAAGAGATATTTCAGGTTATCTCTTCGTGACCATCTGTCAAATGTGAAACAGATAACTAAGTGAATAATGGGATTAAGGAAAGGAAGTTACACAGAGCTATTTCAGGAATCTGAAAAGGAAAGCTCATTCTTATTCTCACGCACTTGTTCTGATGGTCCTTCATATTAGATTAGTTACTTAACTGTGTGAGGGCTATGCTATGATAATCTACTGCTTAAATCTTTTGAAATTATTTTAGCATCTTTGAACCTGTAATAAACTTTTATTTAGTAAAAGAGAGAAAGGCATTAACAGGTACCCTTTGCTTAACAACCACATTTGTGACAGGCAACTCCATTGCTAAGCGATGTGGTCATTGAGCAAGACATCACGTGAGTGTGACTTGCCATTTTTCTGCCAGCTTTTCCATTGACTGCTTGTTGGAAGCTGGCTGTGAAGAACGCAAATGGTAATCATGTGCTCACAGGACACTGTGAAAATTGTAAATGTCCACCAGTTACAAAGCACCCAAATCTCGATAATGTGACTGGAGGCACTGCAATGACAATAAGTGTGAGGACCAGTCGTAAAATTAGTTTTTCAGCGTCATTATAAATTTTAACAAGGCAGTTGTTAAGTGAGGATTACCTGCATATACCTTGGGTAATGAACTAAATATTTTCTTTTTAAAAATTGCATCCAAGATCCCTGTCCTAGCGACGTACTACATTTGTCACATCCTTTGTAAGCTAACAGCTTGACTAAAAAACATACATACTTTTGAATAAAGAACAATAATTTCCAAGGATGGAAGAGGTGTTATGGAACGAAGCATGGAAGTAGCCTGGGTCCAAGCTTTATAGGTTTTAAAGGTAATCTGCAGTTTATTTCATCACAAACAGCTTGATAGGCAACACAGCACTTTTAAGATTATTTGTAATGGGATATCTGAGTTCTTCAGGAGACCATTCTATAGCAATCGGGTTTTAAGAAAAGGAATACATCATATCTCTCTGGAACTGTGGCGTCCCAGGGAGCATCTCTGAATCTAATTCCAATTTCATCCCCTCCATTATTGACTGAGATAAGTAGGTATTCAGGGAGGCACATGACAGAGAAATGGATTGGGTTCTCATCTGCATATTGACAACACCCTGACTAATCTCATGATTTTCTTGTAGAAACTTAAGTACCATTTGAGACAAAATGAAGCTCTGAGGGACAACATCTTAGTGCCTGTTTAAAGCAAACTCCACCCTGAAAGTTAAAAACTGAACCACTCAAAGCAATACCTCTTATTTTGAAATCTTTCAGGTAACCTGGAAAGATAGCATGGTCAATGACATTGAAAGCTGTTGAGAAAATCAGAGTTACCACCTCTGTAGATACTCAGACAGACAATCCATCAGGTCAGCCAAGGATACTTCAGTCCTGACCACAAAGTCCTTTTGAAATGGATCAAGATAATCTGCCTTTTCCAGCCCTGCCCACAGCTCACAAGACTAACCATCTTGTCACTTTACCTAGCCATGGATGTTTAGATGTTTAGACATTGGTTTATCATTTCCTGGCTCTGAAATATCCAATGTAACTGCTATGGAAGAGAACTAACAATTGCCTCAAGTTTGCCTTCTCTTGCTCTCTCTTAGGGAGGTGTTTATGATATTACCCAGTACATCTGTAATAATTCCCTAGTAAGAAGCTACAAGTCAGATTAGAGCCCTACAGAACAAGTAATCAAAAGTATGGCTCTGTCCTTACCTCACCACATTTGAATCCAGTGCAATTATACAAGAGTTGTGAGGTTAGCCCTTGAATTAACCATTCATTGGTGGCATCTAAACTGACTCGCCAGTCAGTTAGCTCACGATCTGTACCAACCCACAGACAAAAAGGCTCTGGAAGCAAAATACAAAGAAAAATGCTTTGTGCTGCACATTATAATGTGAGATTCCCCAAAGTGGTCAATTTTGGGAATACAAGGGTTAATGGGACTATCCTAGGGGTCAATTATTATTGTCATTGTTATTGGTGGCACTATTAGTTAAACTAGTATTTATTAATACTATAATACTTTTATATAAATGTTTGGGGGTTGATGAACAATCTGAAACTTCATGAGGGGATTGATAAACTGAAAAAAACGGGAATCCCTGCTCTAATAGCATATACCTTCAAAAATCTTTGTATTGCACCTCAACTAAATGCATGGTAATTCTTTCTCCACCTGCAATCTTTTCGTAAGCCTTGCTGTTCCAGCTCCTGAAGCTCATGGGGCCATCTTTAACACAGGTCAGAGAGGATGCTTAGAAACAATAGTATAGCAAATCCTTAAAAAAAAAAAAACCTCCACTTTCATTTATCAACCAGGACAACTTTACTGTAGCTGTCCTGCCTGCACTTCTACCTGGTAATTCATTGGTAAATATTTAATATTTGTCTAAACCTCCACAATAGCGAGACTTGTATTTCTAATACATTGAGAAGACAGATGACAAAAATACTCTTTTTAACGTGCTACTTAAATCTGCAGTTATTATTGGCGATACAACATTGTTTACAGTAGCTTTTGCTTTTTTGAGAGCAACGGCAAGCAATGGTTTGGCTGACAGGCTATTTGTATTCATTTCTAATTGCTATTTCTGTGGCTGCCCAAACATGTTAGATTCTATGTGCCAAAAAGAATTAATACCAGCAACATGGATAGTTAAAGCAGTGGAAGATCAGAAGATGTGGAGATATCTGGCCCATAGAATCGCCAAGAGTCAGACACGATTGAATGGATAACATCATCATCATGGATAATTAAGACAACAATAAAGATGGCGATATTGGGAGATAAAACCACAAGAATACACAAGAACCCATTCACATCCAGGGAATGTTTTCTCAGAAGACAAACACAGCAACTATGGCAGCTTGTATAATATGCACAATATATGACCACTTTTGTTGGGTATTTTAGATTGTAAAACATACTTTCTTATTCAGAAAGTCCAAAAGTGAAACTATATTAATGTAATGTAATGTATTGAAGAATATGTGAAGCTAAAGGCATTCACTGCAATCCAATAATGTTATATTATTTAATAGTTGCAATCAGCCATTTGCAAGGCAACATAATGCAAGATCTAACCATAGAGATTTTAGACTTCCATCGGGTCTGTCCAAATAACAGACTGTGGCCTGCCAAGAAGCTTTGTGTGGCATACTAGTGCTCTTTAAAAAATAAATCCACTGCTGCCAATCATCAGCACTATCAAGAAGGATCTACTGCCTTGAAAAACTGCCAATTCCTCCAGGCCTCATCACAACACTGACAGCTCCATCGCTGCTATAGCACCACTACAGCTGATTAGTACTCCATTCTTTGTGACCCACAGTTATTTTTAATTTGTCATTGTGTCCCTCTTTTTTCTTTACATGTTGTGCAGGCTTGTTTTAGATGGACAAGAAAAACTGAACAAGGTAGAGAGCAAGTTAAGTGAAAAATGAGAGCTTTTTGCAGAAGACAAATTCATTAGGGAAGCTTAAGAAAATGACATTCAGGGAAGAACTTAGTTTCTGCACTAATCTGCTTCAGCTTCTTTTGATTTTGAAAGAGTGTGTACATTCCTTCTGAAATTGAATTTGGTAAATCAGTAAGATGTCAGTCAATAAAAGGGGGAGGGAGAAAATCTTTCTGGACTGGGGGACATTCACACCTGATTGAGAGACTATGATCCCTTGTTGGATATTAAAATCAAGAATATTTTCCCATAGTTCCCATGTGGACATGACTAGTTATTCCTGGGTGCAGACATTTTGCATCAATAGTGGCAATTGTTGATGCCCTTGAAATTCAACCTGACTTTTCTCCTTTGATGATTCTGAGTATATGTAATGAGGATCACATTAACAATAACAGAACAGCACTGTATCACTATTAATGATCCAGATTTTACTTAGCTGCTTAAACTTCAAAGACCCTTTGGAAAAGCCAGACTTGGGGGATAAGCCGTTCCAAAGAAGGGGAACGGCCACCAGAAATGGTCACCTGTCACCTCCTTGCCTTCTTCCATTGTATATATGGATAAGACAGGAACTTCTCTAGTCACTTGGATCAAACAAAGTTTTAAGAGTAACCTGTGCAGAAGTCTCAAGTACTATAGGCTATTAATTCCTATGATATGATTCCTGAAGTATGTAATAGTAACAGCTTTCATTCTAACTGATGAGGCAGACAAACATGAGGATGGAGCTTCTTTACATGAATAAATAGGGGCTTGTCCCTCTGAAACATACTCTGTTTCCCCCAAAATAAGTCATCCCCTGATCATAAGCCCAATCGGGCTTTTGAGTGCATGGCAATAAGGCTAAGCGCTTATTTCAGGGTTCAAAAAAATATAAGACAGGGTCTTATTTTTGGGAAAACACGGTACCATCTTCATCCTTTCATCATCAATAGTTCATCAGTTCTCAAGAGAAGCTTGGAACAAGCAAGAAAAATGTTACTACTGGTATCTTCTGGCCTTAATAACTAGCAGGACATTCAAGAGATTTAGAAATCAAAAGAGTTGCAATCTCATCTTCCTGTCAGATATTCTTGGCTTCCAGAAATTCTGTTCTATTTTCATTAATCTTATTGGACTGAAGGCCAGAAATAGCTCTGTAATCTACTGTGACTGATTTTATTGCATCTCTTCAACTGGCTTTCTGTTTTCAAAACTTTATTAAAACCACAGTGAGCTAAATAACTTTTTCTCATTTTCTGACTCTGAATGCACAGATAAATGCTAGACAAATTTCCAACTAATTATAAAAAAAAACTCTAGATATTGCCAACAAATTCTGAATGTCTGTTTCCAAAATATTTCCTCCTGAATAGTGCAGCCGGCAATGAGAAATAAAAGTTGTCATCCCCCCAGACACACAGCATTTTAAAGTGATATCTAGCACATTTGTAGGGAAGCTGAGGGGGAGAATCAGACTCACAGCCCTTATTGAGAGTCTCTGAATAGATGTCCCCAGGCCAGCAGAATGTCAGAATCCCACCGGACCACTTTAAAGGGCTTGGGAACCTTTCCTGATTTAGCATTCATTCAGCTTCCCCAACTAAACAGTCCAGGAATGAAGAGATAGTGTGCGCAAATCCCCGCTTTAGACAGCCCATTGAAACAATGGAGGAAAAAAATAGACCCCCAAAAGCCTTTTGGATGAAGTCATTGGTTTTCAATGAACAGGCAGCAAAGGTTTTTTCCTGTTTTGTTCTTCCAATCTTTGCAGCATTGCAAACAAATCCACGCATGAAGAAGCTGAATGTTAGGCTAGCAAGTTTTTTTTTTTAGCTACTCTGATTCCAAGCATGGATGAAATTTAATCCAGGTTGTTAAATGCAATGGAAGATAAATTCTTTCCCTCTTTTTAAAGAAACCCAAAGTAGGTATGGTATTGCTCATTAATATCCTGGAATTCTTGGAGATTGCCTTTATTCACTATGGGATGGAGAGACTTAATTACAAATGTGGAATATTCATAGCCGGCCCTTTGGTCCAACTCCACAGGAAACACATTCATCTCAAAAAGGATAGGATCTATTCTTTGCATAGCTGAGTTAATCCCACTTTGAGCTGGATTATGGAAGGCATCTCCTGTTAATAATAGGTGCAAAGTCCTTGAGAGGGCATCAGCTGTTGAAGCATTTTCTACTTTTGGTTGCTTGCTCCCAACGGAGTTCATTAGATCACTTGATAGCTTATGAATTGGGCTGTGGGCTTCATATGCCACTGAAATCAAGGATGGTTTTGTGAAAGTGATGCCTTTAAAAAAGGTCACTGTTTTAGTTAGAGCCAATCCCTGTTTCCCCTGTTGTTCTACCTGGGTTTGTAGCCCAAAGAGAAAGTTAAGAGTGTGCAGCATACAGCAGACAGGTAAGCAAAGTGAGGCTACAGCATGTTCTCTTGTCCTGCTTGGCTTTAGTTTCCAAAAGAGACTTTTTATACTTAAAAATAAAAAAAGGAAATTGGAGTCTGCAAAACAAAATAGTCATTTCACACTGTGTTGATTTACAAGAATTCTTCTGGAACCCAAGGACATGGCTCCTAAGCATCTGTGAAGGGTTCAACAAAATCAAGAAAGCAGCTGAAACCCCACCATTGAAACCCTGCCTCTTTTTTACATATATTGTGCATGCAACATATGTTAAACAGGGTCAGAATTTTGACTGCATGGCCATGGCCATCATCTTCATTGTTTGACTGTTCCTGAAAAAGCCTCTTCCCACTTGTGTGGCTGAGGAGCTGCAGAGGAGTTAAGTTTGCCTTCTGAAAAGTGGTGGTGTGATTCACTACGCTTACATCCCAATTGTTTTGTGAATAGGTAAAGCCACTCACAGCAGCCATTTTTGAATCGCAGCCACCAGATCCTTTCAGAATTTCCAAAGGTGCCCCAGCCCAAAACAACAGTATGTGTTTGCTCAATGAATTTAGTTAATTGGGACAAATTATAATTTTTTAGAGAATGTTCAGGAACAACACACTTTCTTATTAATATTAAATATTTGGCATGGATTAGGATTCCTTCATATCAAGAAAATTCTAGTGAACGCTATGCCAGTCTGTGAGACAAGTATAAATCCCTCTAATCAGACATTTATTTGTTCTGCTTCCCTTCATTTGACAGAGTGATGAAATGGAAAATCTAGTTTCTGTGTTTAATCTGAAATCTAAAGGACTGGAACATTTTCTAAGAGCCAAAAGAAGAGTTGGCAAGAAAGCAAAGCAAAGGTTAAATGGCTGAGATGGCAGACATTAAATTTTAGAAAAGTAATTCAGCTTTAAGCAAGACAAATCCATTCTAGGGATTTCTTTTTATCTAAGTAGAGCTTCAGATTGGGGCGAAGAATAGAATAGAATAGAATTCTTTATTGGCCAAGTGTGATTGGACACACAAGGAATTTGTCTTTGGTGCATATGATGTCAGTGTACATAAAAAGACAAGATACATTTGTCAACAATCATGAGGTACAACACTTAATGATTGTCATAGGGTACAAATAAGCAATCAGGAAACAATATTAATATAAATTGTAAGGATACAAGCAACAAGCAACAGTCATACAGTCGTAAGTGGGAGGGGATGGGTGATGGAAACGATGAGAAGACTAATAGTAATAGTAATGCAGCCTTAGTGAATAGTTTGACAGTGGTGAGGGAATTATTTGTTTAGCAGAGTGATGGCGTTCGGGGAAAAACTGTTCTTGTGTCTAGTTGTCTTGGTGTGCAGTGCTCTATAGCATCGTTTTGAGGGTAGGAGTTGAAACAATTTATGTCCAGGATGCTAGGGGTCAGTGAATATTTTCACGGCCCTCTTTTTGACTCGTGCAGTGTACAGGTCCTCAATGGAAGGCAGGTTGGCAGTAATTGTTTTTTCTGCAGTTCTGATTATCCTCTGAAGTCTGTGTCTGTCTTGTTGGGTTGCAGAACCAAACCAGACAGTTATAGAGATGCAGATGACAGATTCAATAATTCCTCTGTAGAACTGTATCAGCAACTCCTTGGGCAGTTTGAGCTTTCTGAGTTGGCGCAGAAAGAACATTCTTTGTTGTGCTTTTTTGATGACGTTTTTGATGTTAGGTGTCCATTTTAGATCTTGCAATATGGTAGAACCGAGAAATGTGAAGGTCTCTACTGTTGATACTGTGTTGTTTAGTATTGTAAGAGGTGGAAGTATGGGAGGGTTACTCCTAAAGTCTACCACCATTTCTACGGTTTTGAGTGTATTCAGTTCCAGGTTGTTCCGGTCACACCACAAGGTTAGTTGTTCAACCTTCCAGCTGTATGCGGATTCATCATTGTCTC
>QLTV01002419.1:9646648-9658699 GCA_003457575.1 Thermophis baileyi | reverse complement strand
GTGGGCGTGGCACCAAGACGGCAGGCTAGCGCGCACTTAGGCGACCCCTGTGAAAGGGTCGTTCGACCCCCAAAGGGGTCGCGACCCACAGGTTGAGAACTGCTGATTTAGAGCCTGTTAGAGATTGAGATGCCTTTAACATACCTACCACCTCTTGTTAAATTTTCTTCCAGATGGAACAATACACCTATGGATGAAGCTTTGCATTTTGGACATCATGATGTATTCAAAATTCTTCAAGAATATCAAGTTCAGTACACCCCTCCAGACAACTCTAGTAATGGAAAAGAAAACCAAACTGTACAGAAAAACCTGGATGGCTTACTATAACACTCTTCTGACTGAGATTCAAAGTTAATGATCTATTTAATTGTGGAAAATGATTATGAAGAGTGTGAGTGTTTCTGTTGGATAGTGATGTATATTTTCCAGAGTACTGCTTTGTTCCAATGTTACAGCAGCTTTGTTTGTTGCACACAAAAGACAATAGTTTCTTTTTCAGAAAAAACAACTATTCGTGTGAGCAATATTACCTTGTGCTACGTGCAAGTGATAGAAATTATTGTTGGCTATACGCACAGGGGTTTTTGGGGGGGCGGGGAAGGGATATCTCCATGAAGCTTTACTCCATGGTCATACTCATGAAGCTTTTTTGTCCTGCTTGCTGTGTATACATGGATAATTTTAAGAAAGCTGTCTGCGAGTATACCTGAGCCAATATAGTTGTCGTCTTGCTAGATTTCGAGATTTGTTGCTCTTGTGGATTCAATCTGGCATCTTGGGACATAAAGCACTCAAAATGTTTTCCCACCATACCTGCTTACATCATGTAATTTCTTACATATGGACTGACGGATGCTGCCTAGGCTTAACTCTTGTTCCAAGTGTTTTTATCAGGGAATCTCTTCCAAGGTTTATTTGACCAAACAACGTAGGAGAATGTAAGTAGAGAATACTGCTCCTGTAGACTCTTTGTCCTGCTTCCCATCCCACCCTCCCTCATTCAACTGGTTGAAAGTTTTCCCCATGGTGAACTGTGACCTATGGCAAAACATTGTGATCACACCGCATTTGGTTTGGTCATAAACTGTATGTATACATGCTAAACTGGATGTTGCTCAGTGAACATGCTAAAATTCATTTATGCTAACATGATTTTTCAACTGGGAATTCACCTTTTAAGTAGATGGCATCACAAAGTCATTTTTCCCCCCCTTTTGCCCTACCATTTCATTCACAGCGACACCCTCCTTCGCATTTGTCCTTTCAGTTAAAAGTTTGGCCATATTGACCCTGTAGGATTAACCTCTAGAAAGTTCACTTGCAGCTGACCAGTTTTTCGCTAGAGCAGAACATTGGCCAACCCTCATATCCCAGATGCCATTATGGAAAACTCATTAATTCATACCTCCTGTGGCCAGCACATAAATAGTTATTTTAAAAAAATGTTGTCTATATTATGCAAAGTAGGGAATGTTGCTCCAGAAAACACAGCTCCATTTTAAAGTGCTAGAATGTATGTTGACCAGTCAACGTTTTAGTACTTTTTATTTTACTTTGTTTTTGCTTTAAAACCAAATAAAAATGCTGAAGAAAATAACCAACACATAAAAAATGGCCATATTACCCAACAGCTTATTTTTCCCTTAGCCATTACCAAAAAAAAAAAAAAACCCCCCACAACCCTTACTTAGCACCTACCAATCTTGCAACTATAGTATAGCTTTTCCTTCTTATGAGTTGTATTTCATAAGTCTTTGTAACTCCTGGAGTTAGTTTATTTATATATATATTTACATTATCTTCAGTTCTGCTGTTGCCTTCAATGGTTTCATTCCAAAAATAATGCAACAGTGAATTTTAAACATATTTATTACATCGAAAAGTGAGCTTTATTTGTACCTTAGTACTACAGTCCTCTTATTCTACTATCTCATTTGTGTGTGTGCGTGTGTGTGTGTGTTTGTGTTGCAGTGGACTGGCACCATTTTTAGCTTCAGGGCAGGATTATCAGTGACTTTACTGACCTGATGAGCAATTGTGACTGATTTGGCTTGACATTTGGCTTTATTATAGGGAATAAACCATGATGAATGTATTCTTTGCTTGTCACCATTTTCCCATGACTTAAACTTGAGTGTAACCATTCTGAAGGTAAGATTTATTTTCAGGATTACAAATCCAAATGCGTTGCATTTTAAAATAATAAACAGGCCAAATAAAATAAAGTTAAATAAATAATGGTAGAAAGCTTGGATTTTTTTTTCCATATCTAGTCTGCATTCTGTGAAAGCGTACTGTGTTGTAAGGTTGTCAATTGTGGCACCATTGCCCTAAAACTTAGTTAAGTCTACCCTTTTGTTCTTAATATATAGGCAGGCAATGTTTGTTTTTCTAAAGAAGCATTTGGTAAATATGGAAGGGAGTTACGTGCACCGCATTGCTGTTAATGGGACCAGCGTGAAAAAAGTCCATAGAAGACTGCAATAAATGCACTTTATTCATTACTTAACAATACCTATGATCATTACAGGCAACATGACACAAAATATACCATCTTGAATTTCCTAGCACTCTGATGACATTTGTGTGAAGAACCTTCTTTTCCTCAATAACAAAGACCGCATTACACACAATTTAATACTATAACAAACTCCAGCGGTGTTTACTCGGATTGCTTTTGCCAATTTCTGTAACAGTTGCTGGGGTGCCTAGACTAGGAAAAATAAGTTAAGCCTATCAGTTCTGACCAGTTCGATATGTGGTTAAAATTATCTGAAGAGGCCAAAAAGATTCAGGGACACTTTGCTTCAGGATTTATGTTACCTCTAAGGAACAGGTAATTGCTCTGATTAGACTTTGCCTTTAAAATCATAATTATTTTTGTGCATATGAGAACCCTTATTCTCTTATCCCTATTTTCTGCACACGTAGGACTTTCTGTGCAATTTCAGAGATTTCAAGAGTTGCTTTTCTCTTTTAATGTTTCTTGGGAGCTAGTAACTTGACCAGCAGTCTTTCTCCTAAGATCATTGATTACAGTGAGCCAGCACCATCTTATGATCTGCCAAAAGAAGTGCATGCATTTTGGTAAACTGGAATTAATTGCAGTATTTGAGAGTTACTGTAAAAAGGAATGTTAACTTAGATTTTAATGCTTGAGAGGAACGGGGGGGGGGGGCAGAAGGTTGAAATTATTAGAGTCTCACAAGGAAACTGTGTTATAGAAATTAGTTCATTTTTACCTTTTATTCATCAGAAGGGCAGCAGAGGTTGTTGGAACGTACTGACCGACTAGTGTTAGGGGGAGGGCCCAGCAACCCCTGAAAGTTGAGTGGTGTGGCAGCAATAACTACCAAGCATCTACCCCAAGATAAAAAGATAATCCTAGATGGTTTGGACCCAGAGGCTCTCCAGAGGAGTCGGAGACCTGTAGCTTTTCACACACGGGTCCAACTGAACCTAAGCAACCTTATATGTAAAAGCTGGAAATATTGAACACAACACCATGAAAACAGCTACGTATAGGATTACTAGATAAATATTTTTAGTAGCAAGTAAGCATTTCTGAAGGTTCAAGCCACTCTTGCTGTAAACCAGAGTACAGAACACTACAAGATATAGAGCCTCTTAAGAGAGTTAAGTGATGAGACTCCTACGGGTTCTAGGAACTGCAGGTAAAGAGGACACACTCGGATTTCATGCCAGCTGGCCTAGCCAGGGTTCACGGCGTACAATCGGTACACATCTGTAAGAGAGAAAACACAGATGAGCTACCAGGTTGAAAAAATCTCACCACTCCATGCAATCAGCGTTGCAGGCAAGATACAAGCTTTCGGGATAACTTAGATCACAAGTACACTTAACATACAAGCTGGGCTGTTGTAATTTTGACTTCAGGTGGAAGGTCCAAACTGGCAGGAAGAGAGAGAGAGATGGCTGAAACAATGTACCTGCAGAATTCATCAATTGCCTTGTAGCAAGGAGGACGTACCTACATCATAGACTGTACTATTTATCAAGGATAGCTATAGTGCTTATGCATCTCTTGGTTGGAGAGGACAGGCTTGTTACAAAAGCAGCTTAATGCATTGTTAGACCACAAAGCAACCCAATTGTCGTTTACTCACCATAATTTCTGCAGAAGTTACCTCTTGCACTACCTGATCAAATTCTTCCGGGGACATAGGCAGAAGGGCCTCGGGGCCAGGCAGTCTGGAAGGGTGGCTGAAGGATAGCAAAGGACAAAAACAATTAGTTTCTAATGAATTGGGACATGATTCATTAGTCCTGACACAACAATTGTCTCCACATCACTATTTCTAGGCTTAGCCTGTGGATAACCTTCACTGTCGTCTACAAACCATTCTCAATTCAATCACAGAGCCTTCTTCCAAACTGAAACACAAATGGCTTGCTTTGAGCCAGCAGCTTATTCAGCCTGTTAGTCGACATCAGCCCAAGTTTATACTGAAATCTATTAAACTTCTATTAAAGGAGCAGGGCAGACACACCTGCATTTCCTGCTTGAGGCAACACAGAACTTGCGCTTTAGGGTTTTCACAAATAAATTCAGCAAGGACAAGTACCTTTATTCCAGAGGTATCACTATTTTGGCCCATTCAATCTTTTTTTTTTTTTAAAGGAGAAATGTTGTTTGTGAATATTTTATCCCCAAAGCCCGTCATGGACAAAACGTGCAGGTGAAGACAGCTGGATTCTAAGGTTGCTACATTTGGGATAGAACTTCTCCTCCCTGCTAGCTTAAAGACCCTGCAATACTAAACCTGCCCATGACTCATGGGATTGCATTACCCCAAAGGAGCTGCAAAATAAACATATTAAACGTATGATTCAATACACCTGTTTAAGTTTTCTTCCTTCACTGTCAAATAGCAAAAGGTTCCTTTTTTCTAAAACATTGCCGACTGTAGATTATTCATACAACCCCTTCCCAAATTGGAAAACTAATCTTTTCTCTCTAAACCAGTTAAAATAATAGGCAAATTTGATAGATTATCTAATTTCCTTTTGGTTTTCCTGGGAGATTTAGAGGTGGAGGAATTTAAGGAACATTCTTAATTGAAATCTCTCTGCCCACCTACTGCCAACAAGATCATCCAAGACCTTAAAGAGCTATATCTTTCTTCTTCCACTCCCCAAATCCATACGATGCACATGATACTGACAGAAATAATTTCCTGTACAGGTAGTCCTCGACTTAACAGTTCATTTAGTGGCCGTTTGAAGTTACAATGGCACAGAAAAACGTGACTTCAGACCATTTTTCACACTTATGACCATTGCAGTGTCCCGGGGATCCCCTTTTGCAAACATCTGACAAGCAAAGTCAATGGGAAAGCCAGATTCACTTAACAACTGTGTTACTGACTTAACAACTGCAGTGATTCACTTAACAAATGTGGCAAGGAAGGTCGCGAAATGGGGCAAAACTCACTTAACGTATTTCTCACTTAGCCACGTAAATTTTCGGCTCAATTGTGGTCTTAAGTTGAGGACTACCTGTATACTAGTCAGATTTATTTGCAGGCCAATTGTTTTAAGGATCTTTTATGATAGAAAGCCAACTTACAACAATATTATCATTGGTACATACAAACTGGACAAGGTACAAATGCGTAAGCGTTGTACATAAGCCCTGTCAATACTTTTAACATCTAATTTAGGGAAGGTTTTAAAAATATTTGCAGGAAGGGAAGAGTTTTATTTGGTTGCTGTGAAGAGGACATTGCAAAAAGCCAGGGATGATGCAGCACATAAGAAACATTAAGCCAACAATTGAATTGGGGGGGAAGCAGAATAGAGACTTAACATGGGAGAATAGCATGCAGCACTCAAGCAGGAGTAGAAAGTAGAAAGGAAGACTATGTGAAAGCAACCAGCCAGCCTTTTCACTGTGAATGCTCTGTTCACCATCCTCCTCCCCTTTTAAGGACCCTGACCTGAGACAACTCTTTACCATTCAATTCCTTCTCTTCATCCTCCCCCCAACCCACCTCTTCCTCCAGCCAATAAATTATAATACTGCCGCCAACTTTATCACACACTCAGACACCCCCAATAAGCTGAGGAAGTCTGCTGGGTTCCCCCCCCCCCATATAAAAACTCTATTAAAAACCAAAGAGGCACATTATATTATCCAAAATCCACAACTTTATTTTGACATGTGATGCAAGAACAAAGTGTGGGCGAGCAGAAGTCGTGTCCTGCAAACTTGATTATCGGTGCTGGTGGTAAGGGGGAAAGGGAAGGTGGTCCAATCTTAGGTTCCAGAATCAGTACAGGCATAAACCAAGACCACCGTTTGGCTATGCTGGTTCCCAGAGGCCACGCTGAAGGTACACAACCATAGCACCTGAGCAATCTTGGGAAGAATGTTTCTATTCTGTCACAGTGTGATATTGGCCAGTGCTAAAGGTGACACCCCAGTACTTTCAAAGTGTACTCTGTTCTCTTCTTGGCAAACTCACACTTCAGATACAGAGATTAGTTCAGTTCTGATGTATCCTTTGCCTCTACCCACATCCATGGGTTCCGAAGCTAGAAAGAAGCACACAAAAAGTTTATTTTTGCATCTGGAAAATAGAAAACATCCAGACTAAGCTAATGTCTAGACCAGAAGTTCTAACTGGAAGCCATATGATCCTTTGATATTTCAAGGGGCCACTGGTGAAAAACATGTAACGTGTGTGTGTGTGTGTGTGTGTGTGTGTGTGTGTGTGTGTACATCAAGTGCCAAGGGACCCCCAGATAGGCAACGTGTATTATACTGGAAATAGTGTCTCGTTGACACCAGAAAATGCACCTCTTACTGTCCCTTATCTGTGGAGGTGGCACCAATGCAGAATGATTGAGAAACACTGGTCTAGACATCTCTCCCAACTTCCATTAATATCAATTTAAATGAGTGCAAAAAGGGAGGGGGGGAAAGCTTCATAGAAAGAATTCTGGTCATGAGGTAAACATCTTTCAAACTGTTATCAATGTAGACGTGAGCCAAGCCCACTTTTGAAAAGCAAAACTCGGAAGCATCTTGTGTGGAAGCAATGCTTTCAAATGAAGGTCAGTGGCATGTTTCATATGGCACCAATTTTATTCCTTGCCCACCCCCTTGTCTAGATTCCAAAGAACTATTGTCGGATTCAGGGTAGAAGCAGGGAAAGCTGAGATTCCTAATGTAGTCTCCAAGGGTATGCCAAAATTGAGGCACACAAGCATGCACATCTGGACATGAGAACGTTATCCTTGTGAAAAAGCAGGTTGTAGAGAGAGAGAAAACTACTCACTCTCTTTGTGTCTGGAGTAGTATTTTCCGAATGCATTGTCTTTGAGAGTGCCTGGATACAGGTACTTCAGTGGGTTCTCGGGAAAATTCTCTGCCGCCATCACTTTGTAATTGCGAATGATATCTGGCAGGCTGACTGCAGAGAGTTCCTTTCTTGTATAGGGCTCCACAGAGTGGAAGGATTGATCTGGGGCAAGGCGAGATGGGGTAGGGGAAAGAAACAGGAGAAGATAAATGTTACAAGTTTTTCAATATACAACGAACATATTTTTCAATTGTCCCAAAGGTGCTTTTTTCAAGAGGCAACAGGACTTTCTTGCTTTTTCTTTGAAGACATTTCGCTTTTCATCCAAGAAGCTTCTTCAGCTCAATATTTTTCAATTGTTTTATTTGGGGCTGCTTTTAACAGAAGCTTGACAATGTAGAAATTTATCAAAAACTTTTGCCAGAATTGGAGCAATGTTTCCCCCCCCTCTACTGTTATTTCCATACTATACACCCCCCCCCCCAGTATTATTTCCATACTATATTTCCCCCCCATAGTATAGAAATTACTAGAAAGTCTATAGATGGAAGCTGGGAAATTATAGGATTACCATTATTCCTTCTAGTTCCTGATTTACACTTTATAATCTCTTTAGAATTTCTTGTAATCTGTAATAATTTGAATCCTCTCCAGGATCTTTTCTGAAATTCTTTCAGAGCGCAATTTGTCTGTAGCAGACCACTGCCATCTTGTGGCCTGTCCAGAAATTGTATTTTCTTTTTAATTAATTTGCCATCTATTGTATTACTGTGATCTGAGCAGAATATATTTATATCCTTGGGCACTGAATTGTTTGCATGTTAATATTTAAACAGAGTTTTATTTTTTTTTAAAGAAAAAGTTGTATTTAATTTATGTTCTGAGAGATGTGGTCAACTTCCTGGGGGAAAAGATAGAGAAAGTGCTGAAACTTACTCATCAAACCTCAATGCTATAGAACCAGGGGATAACTCTATACACATTATTTAAACTTCTGCACTTTGACGTTTTAATGATCAGAAAGGCATAACAGGATATCAGTCTAATCTCTTTTCTTATACAGTAACTAGGGTTCTCAATCTCCCAGAAGTGGCAGTAGTAGGAACAACAAAGTTGGTACTTCAATGCAGGAGGTGAGGCCAGTGTGAAGACCAAAAGGACTTCTGACAAAGTAAGCTCTGAGATCTCCAACCCTTCACCCTGTGGGCCTAAGCATTTTACTGCAATCTCAAATGTTTGCTTAAACATATATTTATGCAATTCAGGCAGCCATGAATTGAGAATAATTTTGGATTTATGCAGTTTACATGCACAAGCATACATTAAGGACTGCATTTGGGATTGTTACAGATTTCCCTCCTATACAATATTCTGTTAGGGAAGTCTCAGGACCTAGTAGTGTTTTCATTCAAATGATATAATTAATTAAGTAGCTCTGTGGATTTTAATTTGCTGCTTTTCCTTTGGTAGTTTTATTTTTAGTCTTCCTTCAGTAAGTATTCTGAGGTGGTCCTTGCTATTCTTTTTTTAACTGAATCCACTATCTTCTGTTGAGGGGCTTTTGGAACTCAAATTGTCATGGTGACATATAAAACAGTTTGTTGGTCTGAATGCATTTGAATGTCCACCTAACCCTTGCTGGAAAAGCAAGGCTGGGCTCTCCTAGTACTCCTGCCCTTCTTGTTGGCACAAAGTAGGCCAGGACAGCATCCCTGCCTGAATTGTTGGAAGAAAGTTACGCTCCTGTCATGGCCTCTGCCAGTCACTCTAGAGAACTCACGGGCCCTGGCCTGACTCAATACTTATTTGATTGATTTTTATGTATGAGTAAAATATATGAGAGAGATTGAGGGAGAGAGAAAGATGAAAGACACCAAATTTAGTTATCTCCAATTTTATAGAAAGAAAATCTACTCATCAACCTTGAGTAGATAAAGAGAATGCTATTGCATTATTCATCCTATACCCGTGATGGCGAACCTATGGCACGCGTGCCACAGGTGGCACGTGGAACCATATCTGAGGGCACGCGAGACATTGCCCTATGTCAGCTCCAGCGCGCATGTGCGTGCTGGCCAGCTGATTTTCGGCCTTCCGGAGGGTGGGGGGAGGCCGTTTTCACCCTCCCCAGGCTTCAGGAAAGCCTCCGGAGCCTGTGGATGGCGAAAAACAGACCCAGCGGGCCTACCGGAGGTTTGGAAACGAACTTCCGGTAGGCCCGCTGGGCCGTTTTTCGCCCTCCCCAGGCTTCAGGAAAGCCTCCTGAAGCCTGGGGAGAGCGAAAAATGGCCCAACGGGCCTACCGGATGTCCAGAGGCTTCCCATCCACAGGCTCCGGAGGCTTCAGTGAGCCCTGTGCGCATGCGCAGGGGGGGTGGCAGTGGGGGGGGCTGGGCGTGCGTGGGGGGAGGGCATTGCATTATGGGTGTGGGCACACACGCGCTATCACACATGCGCGCACCCTTTTGGCACCTGAGCAAAAAAAGGTTCGCCATCACTGCCCTATACTGTATAATATGAGATTTTATTAAACAAATGCAACTGGGTTCTTATTCCATAGAGTTGTGGAAATTAATAGGGGTCCCAGCTTCTGCCAACCTAGTAGTTCCAAAGCACGTAAAAAATGCAAGTAGAAAAATAGGGACCACCTTTGGTGGGAAAGTAACAGTGTTCCGTGCGCCTTTGGCATTTAATCATGCCGGCCACATGACCACGGAGACGTCTTCGGACAGTGCTGGCTCTTCGGCTTTGAAACGGAGATGAGCACCGCCCCCTAGAGTCAGGAATGACTAGCACATATATGCGAGGGGAACCTTTACCTTTTTAACTTACTGGGAGAAACCAGACCTGAGGTCGTTAAACTGTGAATTTTTCCAAGTCGGAGACACAGAATCCCCTTTCTAAAGCACAAGAGCTCCCAGCATAAAGGGCATTGGCAGGCTTGTCACAACACAAAGCCTTTCCTCCAGATTTTGCTTACCGTTTGCTGGCCCTTCCACCCAGGTGAAAGTGATCGCTCCTTCTCGACTACTTTCACTGAACCTCAAAAGAAACGTCCCAGTCTCCATTTCCTTAAGCAGGATGCGCTCTTGCTCCTTGCTGACAAAGCCCATGATGTGCCTGCAACATGGGGAAGAAGAACATTCAGTAAAAGGAGGGGCCCTGCTTTTTAAGCGCAGAACTAGGATCTTCCAGAGTCTTTCTGCCGAAAGGAGAAAGCGGGAGCTTCAATATTCAAGGACTGTTACCTGCATGATCCCAGTGGCAGGCCTCCCAGCCCCCTTACTATAAAGCTATGAGAAAGTCCCTCTCCCCCATGTACACAGAAAGATTTTGGTTCTTAAAGGGAAATCAGAAGAATTCCAGCAAGGGAATTACAGGTAATCCTTGACTTACAACAGTTTGCTTAGTGACCATTCAAAGTTACAATGGCACTGAACAAAGTGACTTATGACCGGTTTTTTTACACATGATCATTGCAGCATCCCCATGGGCACATGATTTACATTCGTATGCTTGACAACTGACTCACATTTAAGACAGTTGCAATGTGTCCTGGGGTCATGTACAGGTAGTCTCGACTTATGACCATTTTTGAAGCCTCAAGAATGAAGAACAGATTTTCAAAGCTAACGGGGGTATGGTGGGAAAGAGAAAGAAATCTCATTGTGCAGAAGAAAAGAAAAAAAGATTCCATTCACACACTACAGGATTCTTCCTTTTAGGGTTCTAAAGTTAATAGAGTCCAAGGGAGTCATTTTTTTTTTTTTGGTATTACTGACTGTAAATATTGCTTGACTTCAATATGCTGTGAAGTCCAACTGAAATCAATCCAGACTTGTCTGGCTTTCTATCTGGGCCCTGAGCAAAAGATGCTTACCCATCGTTCCAGAGGAAGAGCAAGTGTTTCCTAATCAGTTCAAGGATCCCTTCAATCCACAGCCAAAAGGAAAAATTTTTATCATTCAGGTTTTCCTGAAATCAAGAGAGACAAAAAGCTGGGTGGTAAAAATTGCCCACTGATCTAGCATCAATCATCTCAAGGGTGTTAGTTTTTAATTTAATTTTCACTTCTTGGTGTTTTCACATTTGTTTGCTGTACTCATTTTTCTGAATATTTAAAATAGGGGTGTCTAAATGATTAGAGTAGATAAGTTGCAGCTTCAAGGTCTCCATTATCCCATAATTCCTGTCCTTCCATTTTTCAAACCCTGCTTCCTAGAATGAATATTAGACTGTGGAGTCCTTGGTGCTCTCTGAGTTTGGTTGTTGTTTTTTTGTAGACTTTTTGTTACTTGAATAGATAACATCTTTATTGAATTAAACCGCCCCACAAAAGAACAACAAACCCAGAGTGCATCTAGGACAGCGATGGCGAACCTTTTTTGGTTCGTGTGCCAATAGGGGGGGAGTGCGGGGGGGTCACACGTGCGCGTGCCCACACCCATAATTCCATGCACCCCCCCGTGCATGCGCACGTGACCCCCCACCCCGCTCCCGGCACACGATGGCACGCCCGTTTTTCGCTCTCACCAGGCTTCAGAGCCTTTCTAGGAGCCTGGGGAGGGCGAAAACGGCCTTCCCCACCTCCCACCGGAGGCCAGAAATGGCCCGTTTCAAGTTGAGAAACGGGCCATTTCTGGCCTCCGAATGTTATTTATGTTAGCCTCCACTAGAGCTGGCCTCTTTTGGCTTCCATCTGAAGAATATGAAGAAAAAG
>QLTV01002419.1:9636349-9646616 GCA_003457575.1 Thermophis baileyi | reverse complement strand
TAAAAATTTTTTTGCAAAAAACAAGGAGGGTTTAAAAAAAAAAAAAAAAAAAAAAACAAAACCGGACTTCCGGTCCAAACGGAAGTCGGCAAACGGAACGTTTCCGGACTCTGGAGGACCTCCCGGGGGGGGGGAGTCCCAATGGAAGGGATGGGAAACCAATGCTCCTCCAGATAGTATTAGATTCCCATCTTCGATCAGCTCAAGTTGGTATGGACTGTTAATTGTGATAGCAGTTCCTCCCAATTTCAGCTCTGTTCTTTTGCCATCCATTAAGTTGTTCCAGAGTCAGGGTCCCATTTCTTGCTGTTGACACTAAACCATAATGGATGGATCTATACATCATATGAAGCCTAAAGGAAAGTTCATCGTAGAGACTACTGCACTGTACATAAACTGGAACAGCCTATGATGATGTCTACATTGATGGAATGTAAACGGTCCAAACTATTCAAGAACAACATTTTTGTTCTTACCCCAAGCATGATTCAGCCAGAATAATTCAGATGTACTCTTTTATAGTACCGTTTCGCCCAAAATAAGACATCCCCTGATAATAAGCCCAATCGGGCTTTTAAGTGCATGGCAATAAGGCCAAGCACTTATTTCAGGGTTCAAAAAAATATAAGACAGGGTCTTATTTTCGGGGAAACACGGTAGGAAGAAAATCCAACGAGCAATGCTTTATATTAAGTTACATTGATCTCCATAACATTAGCTGAGGAACAGCAACTCATACCTTGCAGAATCTTGCCCATGATATAAGCCCATCTGGAGTACATCCATTTGCTAAAAAGAAAAAAAAACCCAAGACATTTCCATCAGGTTACTGACATTTATGCATTTATACTGTACCAACGTAGAATGCAATCCTGAGATTAAATCCCATGCAAAAATTATGTTTTGAATTTTAAGTATCACCATCTAGAAAAGGTCTGAGGAACATGCAGCTTAAGGACCGCTTTCCTCAACTTGTTCCCATCCAAATGTGCTGGACTACACAATACCCAAAAGCCATAATATGGGAGTTAACAGACTCAAGCTAAACCCAGATAAGACTGAGTGGATGTGGATATTACCTCCGAAGGACCAGCTTGATCGTCCTTCTGTGGTTCTGGGGGGAGAAAATTTAATCCCCTCAGAACGGGTTCGCAATTTGGGTGTCCTCCTGGACTCACAGCTGAGATTAGATCAACACCTGACAGCAGTGGCCAGGGGGACCTTTGCACAGGTACGTCTTGTGCACCAACTGCGGCCCTATTTAGATCAGGAGGCTCTGCTCACGGTCACTCATGCCATTATCACCTCCCGGCTTGACTATTGCAATGCGCTCTACATGGGCCTACCCTTGCAGAGTGTCCGGAGAATACAACTGGCCCAGAATGCAGCTGCACGTGCAGTCATGGGTGTGCCAAGGTACACCCACACAAGTGCCATCCTTCGCGAGCTGCATNATAGCTCCCGGTGACCGGTAAGATCCCACACGGTTGGGCTCCTCCAGGTCCCCTCAGCTAAGCAGTGCCGGCGGGCGGGCCCGCGGGGGAGGGCCTTCTCTGTAGCCTCTCCGACTCTGTGGCACCAACTACCCCCCGAGATCCGTACTACCCCCACCTTACTGGCCTTCCGTAAAGCCCTTAAGACCTGGCTTTTCCGGCAGGCCTGGGGCCAATAGTTGTTCTGAATGGCCCATGCATGGTTGCGTGAATGTTTTATTTTAAATATAGTTGGGGGTTTTTTTTCCCCCCTTTCTTTTTTAAATTGTTTTTATATGTTTTATTTTTTATGATGTAAGCCGCCCAGAGTCCTTCGGGAGTTGGGCGGCATATAAATTTTATAAAATAAAAAATAAATAAATAAATTATTAGTGCATTGTTCATGATTGATTTTGAAGGATGTACGGAATTGGATTTAAAATTGGTTTCATAAATTTGGAATCTTCACTTCAGCATTTCCTTGGCTTATGTGTTTTGTTTTGTTATTATCCTGAAAGGAGGTCTACATTCTCCATCCAAAAAAATTAAATAAAATTAAAAACCACATGATTAAGAAGCCAGGGAGAGCTAAAATCTCTCATCACCATGCCTCTATGCCAGGGGTGTAAAACTCAATTTTATTGAGGGCTGCATCAGGGTTATGTTTGATCTTGGGGGGACTGTGGCCAGGGTAGGCGTGGCCAGCTCGATGTCACTCGTGTCGGGGGCAACTGTGGTCGCCCGAGCGCTCTGCCAGCGAAAACAGAGCTCAGGAGGGCCGCATGCGACCCTCCCTACCTCCGTTTTCGCTGGCAGAGGGTTGCAGGAGGCCGTCACAGCTGAAAATGGCGCTCAGGAGGGCAGTGTGTGGTCCTCCCGAGCTCCATTTTTGCTGGCAGACGCACCATGGGCTTCTAAGTACCCTGCGGCCCAGATTCGGCCCATGGGCCTTGAGTTTGACACCCCTGCTCTATGCTATACAGCCAAGAAGTTCCACTACTGAAATTATTTTCATCTTTTTAACTATTTAACTATTTTTAATCACTCAAAAATGGACAAAAGATGAGAGGCTAACTGAAAGATAGGTGGTGGCGGCAGGAACAATCAAGTACTAACTCTAAAACCAGAGGCAATGTGAAGATTCAGAGGGCTTCTGGAAATGATGATTTGAGTCCTTCCAGTTTTCACCCTACAGAGAATTTATAATGCCACTTACGAAGCAACTTCTCCCCGATCATTTCCAGCTGATCTGTACTGAGTCCCCTTTTTGTGACAGAAGAAAACTGCCAGCTCAGAACTTCAGAAAGCTGTGACCATCTTGCACATGGTGGATTAAGGAAGAACGACAAATTCTAAAATGGAAGCAGATTAGGATATGTAGAGCAAATATCCCCCACCTTTCTTTCAAGGAGCTCAGATGACATCTCCACTTTCCTGCACTTCTGTGAGGTGGTACAGTTGACAGATTGTCTACTGAGCCTATGCTTCATAACTGGGCAAGGAGAAGGCCTTTTTTGGTAGCTGTGTCTGGGCCCAAGAAAGACTTATCCCACCTGCTTACCCATAACCCTACAGAAGCTATTTTTTAGGAATGTTTTTAGGAATGTGAGGAAGACATTACTCACTGAAATACAGCGCCTTTAACAGATGCCGATAGGTTTTATGTTTGTAATAGGTTTTAAAGCAACTGCTTTGAACTGACCAGATCTGAATGAAGAGTAAGCTGGATATATAAGGCTTTAAAGGAATAACAAATAAATGGGGACATCTGAAGGTCACTCAATGAGCTTCAGGAATGAGATGGGATCTGACTCTACATCAGCACCATCCTGCTCTGAAATTCTGTGAGGCACTCCCAACTGACAATCTCCAACGTCTCTGGTTTTTAACTTCCATTGTTTGGGGAAAAAAACAACACACAGGTGAAGGGCACTCTAACTACCACACAGTGGTGCTTGCAACTGGCTGAGAATTGATGTTTAAGTAGGAAGTTTTGCCACGCAAAATGCTGGCACTCAGATGCTACAAGGAGCACTGTTATTTTGGCAAAAAACAATCTAGGATTGCATAAAATAACTAAGGAGTATGTTGGCCACTCAATAAGTCTAAACCAGGGGTCCCCAACCCCTGAGTCGTGGCCCAGAACTGGGCCATGCAAGCGGCGGGCAACTCGGCAAGTGCACAAAACTCCATTTGTGCAAACTGTGAGCACTTGTGCAGAACCATTCCGTTTCCCCACCACCACCACTGGTCCGCAGAGCTGGAAAGATTGGGTGTGGACCAGTGGTGAAATCCAATTTTTTTTACTACCGGTTCTGTGGGCGTGGCTTGGTGGGCGTGGTGTGGCTTGGTGGGCGTGACGGGAAGGATACTGCAAAATCTCCATTCCCACCCCACTCCAGGGGAAGGATATTGCAAAATCTCCATTCCCACCCCACTCTGGGGCCAGCCAGAGGTGGTATTTGCCGGTTCTCTGAACTACTCAAAATTTCCGCTACCGGTTCTCCAGAACCTGTCAGAACCTGCTGGATTTCACCCCTGGTGTGGACCGCTGGTCTAAACCAACCCATGATGCCAAAAGAAGCAGTATTAACAAGCTTAAAACCAGACACTAACACTCAGTAATCAGACAGTTGTACTTGTAAGGGGAAAAAAATCAGTAGAAATTTCTAAAATTCCTTGTATTCAGTCGCAAAATCAGAAAACTCCATTCTTATTAAGCAGTATCAAAAGATTTGAAGGTTCCTGTATTAATTTTCATTTCCTCCCCCCCCAAACAGAAACCCAGAATATTTTTGTTGGCTTTTTTCAAAAACTGGAATATTTTAGAACATTCCAAATTTTGAAAATATAAATGATTTGATAGGAATAGGCATGTTATCTCCCCTCTTCCAGAAAACAACCATTTTTACTTTTATAATTATAAATCAAGACATTTTTCAATATCTCCTCAAAAAGCCATAGAAACATCAATTTTAAAAGCAACCATAGCAATAGTGCACCTATTTGATCTGATTAGAGAATGCATATTTTGCTACCAAAGATTAAAGCATTTTTATGATATAAAATGCTTCCAGTGCAATGTCATAAATTCCCTTATGTTCAACAAGACTAAATTCCTTGTAAAGGCATTTATGACGGAGGCTTTAAAGGGAGCCAGTCCGAATGCAGGGATTCTTAGCAATTTCAATGTTAGAAAAGGTGCTTGTTAAGTTACCTTGGGTTCATTCATCAGCATATTGTACCATAAAATGGAAGCCCATCCACTTGGTAATTGGCTGACATTTGAGATCACAACAATTGGAAGAGAAGGGGTCTGGAAAGGGAAAATTGCAGAGACAAGTTAAGCAAATACTCATAAATACTTTAGGCGAATTCCACCTAAAGGCAGAAAAAATGAAGCTAGGTTCACATATCACATGGTCATGGCTTTTTAAATAGTTTTGAATAAGCTAGGAATGCAAAACCACTTTATAATCCATATATGTAAACTGAATTCAGCCAAAGCTTCAATCCAGCCTTCTCCAATTATTAGGCTTTTAATTCCATCCTCCTCTGTCATGCAGAGAAGATGAGAGTTATGGCTCTAAACCAGAGGTGTCAAACTCAATTTCATTGAGGGCTGCATCAGGGTTGTGTTTGACCTCGGGGGGCTGGGTCGGCGTGGCCAGGGTTGGCATGGCCAGGATGGGCATCCGGCTCACCCAAGCTCCGTTTTCGCTGGCAGAGGCACCACGGGCCAGTCCTTCGCTGTTTCCAAGGTGGCCCCGTGGGCCAGATCTAAGCACCCCGCGGGCCGGATCTGGCCCACAAGCCTTGAGTTTGACACCCACCCCTGCTCTAAACCAACAGAACTGAATGGCATAAGTTTGATATCAGAGTGTTAACTTCACAATATGCAACGGTGTCATTTCATCATTAGAGCAATTCAGGATTTAAACAAAACATAGATCTTCGCATCATCCAAAGATTTGAGCAACAGCTACAAAGAATAGGGTAATGAAATAATGAAAACTAATTAGAAAGTCACATTGAACACCTTTAGTCTAGCCTCAAAGTAGAAACAAAGGTTTGGGCTTTAGCTCCAAAACATCCTACACCAATCAATACAGTAAGCCAGGCAAGGACAATCTGATTTTAGATGTAAGGCTGCTTTAACCACCGAGGACCATTTTTCCTAAATCACCACATGCCAAACTTTTCTTAATTTTACTTAAGACTTGTATCAGCATCATAGAATACAGCAACAAGGACTGTGCATTGGAGAAGCAATGATTATAGCCACTATCACTTCAGTTTCCATTTATCAATTCAGTGAAATGGACAATGGATGAAAGCAACCAAGTGAACAAAGAGTAACCATCCAATTGCTTTTGAGGTATGACGACATCATCTCACAAACATGATCCTTAATTGGCACCATTTACATTAAGACATTTGACACAATAACTTCTCCTGCCATTTGTATGGTAACACTGGCATGCACACCATCACTTCGGGTAATAAAACAGCCTCCAAAATATTGCATCCGATGGTACACTGCAGCAAACATTTTGGTGCTTTTTACCCATGAATATTCAATGGGTAATTCCCAGTGTTTACGGGCAACATCAAGGGGGAAAGGAATAAAAGTTTTTAGACTACCTTTGTGGAGAGGCTTGTTTAGTAATGACCTATAAAGCTCTACACGGCATGGGGCCAAGTCAGATGAGGACCATGTCTCCTCAGTTACATTTACCTCTCCCATCGAGTCCAACAGAAGAGGCATGTTATGGGTCCTGTCTGATAAGGAATGTTATTGGACACTGCAGACCAAGAAGGGCAGCCTTTCCTGCTATGGCACTCGCCCTCTGAGGTTACATTGGCCCCATCCTATTGGTTTTTGGAAGGGTCTGATGATGGGCTTGCTATGGTGCCTGGGGATCTGGTAGTGGAATGCAGCCCATGAAATGGTTACAACACTGTTTTTAAGATGGATTGCCCTCGCCTGCAGATGAGGTTATGTTTTAATGGTTTTTAGAATAGAATTCTTTATTGGCCTAGTGTGATTGGACATACAAGGAATTTGTCTCTGGTGCATACAAACAACCAAGTGATAAATCATGGATCATAATTCGTTAAGATCAGGGGTGAAATGCTCCCGGTTCGCTTGTGCCTGTCGGTCGCTGTAGAGCCGGTCGCCACGGTAGCACAAAGCTCCGCCCACATGCCGCCATTTGGGTTCTTTTACCCTCTGCGCATGCGCAGAGGGTAAAAGAATCCAAACGCCGGCGTCTGGGTGGGTGGTGGGCGGAGCCTCGCGCTACCTTGGCGACCGGCTCTACGGCGACTGACAGGCACGAGCGAACCGGGAGCATTTCACCCCTGGTTAAGATCCAATCATAAATCATAAGATACAAACAATTGATAAATCATAATATACCAATAGGAGACGGTTGTACGAAAGATGAGAGGTGAGAAAGGTGACAATTTTAATTAATTTTTTAAATTAAAAATTGTTTGAATTGTTTTGTTCGTTTGCATTTTTACTGTATGAGCCACCCACAGACAAAAATGTGAGATGGGCAACTATACAAATTGAACAAATGAACAAACCTGTGGCCCTAAAGCCTGCACATTGCGTTTTGCAGCCCTTGGAAACTCTTTTGACTAAGAGTTTTGACTATTAGTCAAAACTTTTGACTCTTTTTGACTGTGGAAAATTCCTGGTATCAGCAGCTGAGAAGCGCTGCTTCCTGGTATTTTGAGCTGAGAAACTAATAAATGTTGTAATAATCCTAAAACAATTCTATTAGAGATGTGTCACGTGCAAGTGAAATGACCATCCTTACTTTGTGATCTTCGATCTTCCTTCAAATGTTAATTGTGGCCCTTGGCCACCAAAAGATTACCCACTTCTTCTGAAATGAAGTTATTGATATGCTACTCTATGCCTTTAATTTTTTAATCTACTTACTTCCAATTCAATTACAAGGTTGTTCTGTTCCAATGTTGTCTCAAAACAGAGTGAATGGAGTTCTTCAGTTACAATGAGAGGGCCCTTAAAAATAAGAGAGGAAATTTAATTTAATGTATTTAACTAACTTTAGCTATTTGACAGCCTTCTATTTTATTCTTTCTAATATTGCAGCATATCTATAAAATAGCTTATCTATAAAATAGCTTATCTATAAAAAGAGAAAAAATGCAATCCCAAATGAAATTAATTACAGAAATTAAACAACCCCTTCTAAACTATTAAAGCAGCAGTTATAATCTGGAACTTTAGAAAGAAGAATGAGACTTATTAAGAGGAACCTGGGCTAATAAATAGACTTTTAGGGCTTTCTTTAAGTGCTAGCTCTGACAGCAACAAATCAATTTCAAATATCAAGGTCATTAATCAGTTACTTTGTTAGAATTTATTAGATATGGAGTCATTACAGGGAAATCCCTTTCATTTGATGTATTAGGTACCAAAGAAAGTGAGAAAGAACCACCTTGTTCCTAAAAGTGTGAACAGTTTGATAGTAATGCAAGGTGCCCTTAAAGAAATTTGAATGACTTTTAAAATGGATAAAAAGGAATCCCAATTCCAAATTGGTTAAGAATTTATATCTACATCAAATCTTGGGTTTGCCTTAATTCAGATGAGAATTCCACCCATCAATTTCACTCTATGCCATCTGGAGTACTACAATTTTGCATCTCCTTCCTGAGATGCATCTCAGAATTCCTGCAAACCTCATCGCTGATCGTTCCTGTTCTAACCTATTTACAGGTTCAAAACAGATAGATTAAATCCTTATTCTGCATTGGGGTTTCCAAACTTGGCAACTTTAAGACTTGTGGACTTCAAGTCTCTCAGAATTCTCCAGCCAGTATGGCTGGCTGAGAAATTGGGAGTTGAAATTGGAAGTTGAAGTCCACAAGTCTTAAGAGTTGCCGATTTGGAGACCCCTGTTCTATGTGATAAGTTGAAAAACAAGAACTGGTGAATCTGTTGCTATTATACAATTATTACGCAAAATGTCGCGATGCGAACCGGTGGGGAAGGTAAGTGGAACCCACCCCTGGTACCAAGGCATATTTTCCTTACCTCATTAGATCTTGAAACATTCTTTTGCTCTTTTAATTGCTAAAAAGAAGAGAATTTGGTTAAACCACATACCTATCAACATTTTTTTATGTACGGTTCAAACGTTTCTTGCTCAGTGTAGCCCCTTTCACTATCTTCCATATGTTATGGCTCCATTTCTTCATATAGGAGTATCCCACATAAATCCATCCCAACTATATAGGCAACTTTTAACAATTTCCCTATAAACCCGCCAGGATGAGATTCACCAAGACGCTTCTAATCGAAAACTGAACTGCAGACGATCCTATCAATTACTGGTATTATAAAAGTGTATCGTGGAGATTTTGATTTTCAAACCTTTTAAACTGCAGAAAGAAGAATGGGAAGTATCTTGACAGTAACTCACACTCTCACTATTTGAACTGGCAGATAATATTAATAAATCAGATTCTTTTCAAAAAGATTGCACTTCATCTCAAAGAATCAATGTGTTCAACCCTGGGGGCCCCGGGTATGGATTAAATTCCGTCTCCTGAAAGATTAGATCAGGGGTCCTCAAACTTGGCAACTTTAAGACTTGTGGACTTCAACTCCCAGAATTCTCCAGCCAGCTATGGCTGGAGAATTCTGGGGGTTGAAATCCACAAGTCTTAAAGTTGCTAAGTTTGAAGACCTCTGGATTAGATGATGCCTGGCTGCTATGTGTTATTATCTTTCTTTTATATTATGTATGTTGTGTTTTATTGTAAACTGCCTCAAGCCACATAAAAGTGAGATGGACAGCTATATATAAAGTAAATAAATGTCACACATGAGATATGAATTATGCAAATGAGAGTTAAAAAGACTACAGGAGTCTTTATCTATTATCTCAGCTATCCCCTTTGCTTGTAAACATTAGACCTGCTAAGTATTTTTAAAGTCACAATATAGAAAATGTGAGCAGTTTGATTACTGTATTTTTCAGAATATAAGACGCACCGGAGTATAAGACGCACCTTAGTTTTTGGGGAGGAAAATAGGGGGAAAAAATCTGCCTACCAGGTATTCATCTGGCTAGCGTCCTTAGTCTGGTCAGCTTCAGCACATTATTTTATCCCCTGGTTAGGGCTTAAAAAAACCTTCTTCAGAGGGAGTAGCAATGAAAAAAGCCTGCAAAGACTTTAGGGCTGGAAAAAACCTTCGGAGGGAGTAGCAATGAAAAAAGCCTGCAAGCTGGAAGAGCCAGGAAGATCGTTAGTACCTCGTTAGGGCTAAAAAAAAAGCTTGGAAAAAGCTACATTCGGAGTATAAGATGCACCCAAATTTTCAGCTGCTTTTAGGGAGGAAAAAGGTGTGTCTTATACTCTGAAAAATACGGTATCTGTGATACACTGCAATAACCTACCCTTATAACTGTTTGGTTTTACTTCAGCCTATCTCTAAACTATAACGAATTTGTAAGTTATCAAAAAGAATGAAAGACACTTTCATTTAGAGAATGATTTAAAGATAAATACTATGCATTTCAGACACCAGACAAACCGTTCCCTAAAGGTTTGACAGAGTACTTAAAAAAATAACTGCAAATGTGTCCAATAATTGATAAATTGCTAAGAGAATCATATTATGAAATTTTTGAATCTAATGAAACTTACAACTGATTACTTTAAAAATAGAATAGAATAGAATAGAATAGAATAGAATAGAATAGAATAGAATAGAATAACAGAGTTGGAAGGGACCTTGGAGGTCT
>QLTV01002419.1:9586053-9634772 GCA_003457575.1 Thermophis baileyi | reverse complement strand
TGCATGATCACTTGCCCCCAAGCTCCCCCCACCTCCAACACCTTCTACCATTTCATCTCTGTTAGTGAGAATTAAATCCAATATGGCTGATCCCCTTGTTCCCTTCTCTACTTTTTGGGAAACAAAGTTGTCTGCTAGGTTTGTTAGGAACCTGTTGGATCTTCCACTTGATGCAGAGTCTGTCTCCCAGTTGATGTCAGGGTAGTTAAAATCCCCCATTACTATTGTGATGTGCTTCCTACATACCTTAGTTAGCTGACTAGCAAAAAGTTCATCTATTTCCTCTGTTTGGTTGGGTGGCCCATAATATAGACCTATGGCAGTCATTTCCCCCCCTTTGATATTGACCCAAATGCATTCAAGATAATTTTCATCATTGTTGTGCTCTATTTCTGTAGAGATGTAGTTATTTCTTATATATAATGCAACTCCGCCTCCTCTTTTATTTGGTCTATTTCTTTTAAATAATTTAAATCCCTCTAGCTGTATATTCCATTTGTGGGTTTCATCCCACCAAGTTTCCGTAATGGCAACAATATCATATCTGCCCTCATTTACTTGAATTTCTAATTCACCCTGTTTATTCCTCATACTCTGTGCATTGGTGTATAGACATTTGAGTCCATTTTGATTGACCCTGTGTTTACTGTCTACATAACCTGTGTTGTGCCTGACTGCCCCTACTTTCTTGCCACCTGTTTGATTAGTGCACATAGTATGCAGGAAATCTGTGAATGTAATACCAAGTAACTCAGTCCCTTGCTTTGATGGATGCAAACCATCTCTTTTGAACAGTTTTTCATTGGACCAGCTGCAGACATCATGACTAATAAAACCAAAGCCTTCCCTTTTACACCACTCCTTTAGCCACACATTAAACTCCGCCACACGCTGGCCTTTCCCTTTTTGTTCCTTATATACTGGTAAAACCTCTGAAAAGATAAGCCTACAACCTATCCTACTAAGTTCATACCCCAAGCTCTGGAAATCATTCTGCACAGAAAGTACATCTTTTTGGGACAGATCATTTGTACCAAGATGTATAATAGCATCAACATCATAGTCCTTACTAGCATTCTTGATAAGAATACGCCTCTTGTCTCTGCTGGCAGTAGCACCTGGCAGACACCTGACCTCTTTCAAAACCTCCATATCCTTTCCTAAATTTACATCCCTTACAATTGAATCACCAACCAGAAGGTGGCTTCTCTTTTTGGATACCTTGCTCTTCTTGTGTGACTGATGTGTAATACCTGATTCACACTTTCCCTTTTCCAAAGTAAGTTCTTCATCTCGGACCACGATCCCGCTTATTTGAGTTATCATTATCACAACTACTTTGACTTGTCACTTTAGTTTTCATATTAAGGTCAGCAAGGGCACTATATCTGTTATGCTGGGACACAGCTGTGTTTATGGTTCACAGCTCTCACCCTGCCAGATCCCACGGTTGTCCATACTGCCCTTCTCCTGCAGGGTCTTTGTGGTAGAGGGGTTGATAGCACGGCAGCTCAATAGAATGGAATGGCTGAATTGGGCACCTAATTTCTGCTTGGAGAGCACAGATTAGAGATTTTAGATAGGTAATCTGTCCATGTAGACCAGTAATTTGTTTACAAAGAGGACAGTATCCAAATTTGAAAAGAGTACTGTGAAAGACAGCTGCAAAACAAGTATTACACTGAACTAAGCCGGTCATTTTGAAATAAAATAAAATCACAATCTCAAGCGCACTAACCCTGAATGTGTTATTGCTATTTTTGGTTTATAGTTATATGATTCGCGCGCCGTTAGGCGCACGGGACGCTACCTTTCTCCTCTGTACTCCCTCTCAGTCTCCCCCACTCACAGCCAGCAGCTCCTCCTACCAGCCTCTGGGAAGTTAAATTGGAATGGAGGGCAGTTTCACTCTACCTTTGTCCCCCTCTCACAGCCAGCAGCTCCTCCTACCAGCTTCTGGGAAGTAAAACATCTCCAGTAAATGATATTACTACTACTACTACTCATTATAATACAAGAATGGATATGATTCAACAACAATGAATTCTAAACCAAATTAATTCCCATTATTAGATCTCTGTTCAAGGAAGCTGGGTTCCATTGCAAATGGTTGCTCTGGGTCTAATTCTACAAAATGGTAAAAAGTACTAAAACTAAAGCAAGATAAAAGGAAGAATGATAAAAGGGCAGAGAGAACTTGAAAGAATTTTTGAGTCCATTCAAAGAAGGATAAACTGTCATCCCTATTCAAAGATATATGACACTGCACAAAATAGTTCTTACTTCAGAGCCAAAATCTTAAATCATGAACTTCTCCCCCATGTCCTCATGAATGGAAAGCATGGTCAGAAACCATTTGTAGCATAAACTGACATCCTTGACTCAGTCAGGGATCACTAGGATAAAGTGCTTTCAACTGGAGTTGACTATTTAGTTGAGTTCATGGTAGGTTATTATTTTTCTTCTTACGGTTTTTATTTCTTGTTGCCATTTCTCTCTACATTTGTATTATTACTCTGTATTATTATTATTACTCTGCTCAGTGCTATTCAGAGTCTACAAGATTGGGATAGGCTTCAAAAGGTTTAAATAGCTCTATAAAAAAGCAACACTAAGTGAAGACAACTTCAGCATATCAAATCACACAGAGATACAACAAACACCTCACCAGGTGTCTAAATTCTGCTGATAGGCTCCCATTTGACTCTTCCATGTTCAATACTTTGGTATTTGTTCCCAAGATGTTGAATTTTCTAAATCTATAAATGAGACAAGTAAAAACAAATGACATAACCCTATTTGTTGTTTAACAAAAAATGCAAGAACAGGCACAAACTGATTGAACGTACCCTTTCACTGTGACTTTCTCACTGACATCTCTGCAAAAGAAAAGAAAAAGTCAGTTTATGAAGTGACAAGGCAGCCATTGTTCTATAGTTAGGAGTGTTAAACTCAAGGCCCGGGGGCCAGATCCAGCCCGCGGGGTGCTTAGATCTGGTCCACGGGGCCACCCTGGAAACAGCAAAAGACCGGCCTGCGATGCCTCTGCCAGCGAAAATGGAGCTTGGGAGGACCGCGAGCGGCCCTCCCGAGCTCTGTTTTCACTGGCAGGTGGTTGCATTAGGCCGTTGAGGCCAAAAACGGAGCTTGCGAGGGGCGCAGGCGGCCCTCCCAAGCTCCATTTTTGCTGGTAGAGGGTTGCAGGAGGCCGTCGCAGCCAAAAACGAAACTCAGGAACCCGTTTTTGCTGGCAGAGCGCTCAGGCCACCACAGGCACCCCTGACACAAGTGATGTCGAGCTGGCCATGCCCCCACACCCCCCAAGGTCAAACACAACCCTGATGCGGCCCTCAATGATACCCGTTCTGTTTGTTGTTTGTCGCGAAGTCGTGTCCGACCCATTGCGACCCCATGGACGTTCCTCCAGGTCTTCCTGTCCTCTGCCATCCCCCATTCTATAAGATTTCACAATTATACTTCAGCATTCTCCAAAAATAATTTCATTAAACTTTTTATCAAGTTTTCTCTATGTAATCTGGAAAAATCTCCACCTTTTTCCTTTCACACTCAACTGCTCAGATTAAGGACATTGTGAAATCTGCAGTTGTAAGTGTTTTCTGTAAGCCAATTCACACAACATTCTCACTTAAAAGCCTGCTGTGAAGCTGGAGCCTCTTTCACTTCTACAAGGGTCATTTTTGAAACATTTGGCATCCAGTATGGAGTATGGTTACTTTTAAATAAATTCATGAATTGCTATTAATGCAAATTACAAAATGGCCCGTTATTTATGGCCCAAGTATTTATATATTCTCCAACCTAGAATGGACTTACCCCAAATGATTTTGCCCATCCTAAAAAAGCCTCGAGGGCTTCTTTAAGATCCTAGCATTGCAAGGTGGAATGGGACAGAGAATGGGGTTTTCTGTGGGTTCCCCAACATTATGGCACTTGTTGCCCCAAGTACAGTTCTTGGTGTCCCAGAAAATCTGAAGACTCTCTTTTTGAAGATGGCTTTAAATTTGAGATGAGTGACTGAGTAGCCATTTTTAGTTATGATATGCTGGTTTGAGCGGGCATCTAATCTTCATTTAGAGATTGCATCGCTGTTAAGCACCCAAAATCAATTGATTATCTTATTATTTATTTTCACCAAATAAATCGGCATGGAAAAACTTACACATGGAGCACAAGCAGTCCCGCTTACCAATGATAATTGTGATCAAGATTGCTAAGCAAAGCATTTGTAAGCTGCAATGTTACATGAACTGGCCAATTTGTAATAGCAGTCCCAGTTGCTGTGTAGTTGTGCAGCTCTGTAGTGTTGTGTAGTGAGGCAAATCCTGCCCAGTAGCAGCATCTCGTCATGAGATGGCCATTTGTGACCTCCTGCCTCCTTCTGCATTGACTTTGCTTGTCAAAAGTTGACAGGGAAGGTTGCAAATGGTCATCATGTGATTGCAGGATGTTACAACGGCTGCAACTATGAGGCTGCAACTAATTCAGTGCCATTATAACTTTGCTGAATGTGAATAAGAATTACTTGTAGTTTGTGAACAGTATACTTTGACAGATGAAGTAGAAGTAAGGGCTAGGACCTTCGATTGAACCTTCTTCTATTTACTCTGGATTGCATTTTTTGTTCCTTAGCTCACTGCAATTGGAATGAGAGCCGCAGGGTCTGTAGCTATGATTGTTACATTGATGGGTGAAATGCTATATTCCTGTTATAGTTTCCAAATCACTTAGCATATATAAAGGCATTTCTCTTCAAAGCAATGGAGTCATCATGGCACCGTAGCTGTCAGCAGCAAGTATTTCATTTTCATTTAAACGATGGGAAATAACATTTTTATGGGACATCAGGAAAAAGGTTAAGAGCTGTTCAGCAATGCCTTGAGAGTTAATAGATTAATAGATTCTTCTTAAATGGATCTATTTATTTAAACAGAGGCTGGAGGGCCATCTGTCAAGAATGCTATAGTACTGAATTCCTTAACTGAGCAGAGAAGGTACTAGATCAGGGATCCCTAACCTGTAGGCCGTGGCCTAATGGCCACTGGGCCGCGTGAGCAGTCAGCCGATGCACGCACGTCTGCACGGCCCCACTTGCACAAGTGTTGCGGGTGTTCGCAGTACCACTCATGTGAGCCTCGTCACGGACGCTCAGGGTCCCACTCACGCAAGCCTCGTTGCGAGCGCTTGTTGCCCAACTAGCACGAGCCTCATTACGAACATCGCAGGCACTTGCATGTCCGCACATGCACCTACCCCTCCCACAAAATCATGCCCTCTTTTTCCCCCCTCCCAGGTCACCAACCCAGAAAAGTTGGGGAACTCTGTACTAGACGATCTCAAAGCTCACTACAAATCCTTACAATCAAGATTTTTTCTCAGATTCTCTTGTTTAAAAATAAATTAACAGTATTTAACCTTGATGAGTAACCAATGAAAGCAGGTAATCAGAAGTTTTAGATACTATAACTAACTAAATAAAAACTGTACAACTGTAAGAAATGGAAATCATCGGAGTTCTCTACCTGCCAGACAGAGGCTGCAACAGAGTGTATTGTCTAAGTTTGGAAAGTGTGGAAATCAAGATCAGGGATCATTCATCTGAATGGTGATAACAGATCACTTACTTATCAAACTGAACTTGCACTTTCAATTTATAATTCAGCTCTTGGAGCTTCACCAGCAATCTGGAAGTTCAAGCAACACAAAAGTAAGAATAAAGAAAAAATATTTTTTCTGTCTTGATTATCTTTCTTAAGCCCTTCAAGAAAAGCATTTTCCTTATGTATCAGCATAAGGTCTAATTTGGATCTTTGTAACAGAAGATTCTTTGATTCTTGAAAATCACAGTAAACAGAAATGGGAGCAAGTGAAATGATCATTTTTGGGGGGGGGGTTTAACAGATGGTAAAGATTATGGGAGGGCTGCAGAAATTCTGCTCAAATTCTTACAAGATTAAAAGACTTAATAAAGGAGACTATTTGTAGCTCAGGGTTGACATGAGGGGTCCTTGGTGCTCTCTGAGCTTGTTTTCTTGCAGACGTTTCATTACCCAAACTAGGTAACATCTAGCACTGATGGATGTTACCTAGCTTGGGTAATGAAACATATGCAAGAAAACAAGCAAGCTCAGAGAGCACCAATGACCCCTCAAGATTAAAAAAAGCATCTGTCATCAGAGGAGGCACCACTGAGTTGAAAAGCTATAATGTGCACACCAACCTAATATTTTACTTATGAGATAACTGCAGGAACCAATCCTAGTTTAAGCTAGTATGGGTAAGAGCTCTGCACGCAAATTCATTCAATGCAATCCTACATGCATCTACTAAAAACATATGGAAGACAATTGAGTCTTGTTCCCATATAAATAGTTAAAGAATTGTATCCCATGGCACAGATAAGGTTCACATATTGTATAAAGCTATAATATGTTTCATTTTGGTTTCATGTGCTTTGTGAAATCCAGCCTTTGTGATTCCAAGTTAAGATCTATGACCTATCTCTGCTTGAGGTGTGGCGCCAATCATGAAATGAGCCTAAGAACCAGAACTTGAGTACTTCAATATCTTCAATAGAAGAAACAGCAGAATGCAGAATCAGGTCTGCAGCAAAATCTACATCTAAGTAAATGTTAATATGCCCTAAAATATTGGCAATTCGATTTAAAACGATATTCTGCCGAGAAACACTTTTTCTTCAATACAGTAGAACCTCTGGTCACGAACGCTTCTGACCACGACCAAATCGGGCTCCGACCAAAAAATTCACAATTTTTTTTTGCGGCCGATTTCCCCTTCCGCGCCATTTTTTTTGTAAGCGCCAAATTTCCAAAATTAGGTTTGAGTCACGACCAAATCGGTTTGCGACCAAAGTTATGGAACGAATTATGGTTGTGACCAGAGGTTCTGCTGTATGTTGTTAAGATGCGGCATATTTTTTCTTCCTAATTGGCTAAACTAGGAAATCATAAAAATATTCTGAAAGAAAGCAGTAGCAAACCATTTCAGTAAACTTGCATGGATCAAACTTGACTTGAGGGAGTCTTTCCTTTTACTTTAGTTTGGAATTAATCACTTCCTTTAAAGTTCTTTTAAAAACCACCATACATGAATCACATCAGGTGTAAAAGAAATTACCTCAACTTTACTGTAAATTGTACTCCAGTCTTCAGAACCAATGGTCTCTGAGGATGCGTAGGCATGCAAGGCTGTCTTTCTACAACAAAGGAGCTGGACAGGAAAAAAAAAGTACCTTTGAATTGTTTCAAAAGGGGAATAGAACATTATGCCAAAAATGAACAGAGCCTCAATCTTCTATAATACAAATGTGAACATTAAAAAAATAAGAGGCAAAAGTTTTTCTTTGCAAATTATTTATTTGGAACAAACATCCGGCATGCTAGAAACAAAATTTATAAACAATAATCTCTAAATAGTTAAAAGTAAAAATATAATTTAAAATCAAATTGTATTAATACATTTCCATGGTTCTCTAAACCAGCTGTTCTCAATTTTTGCAGCTGGGTGGCCCTGCTGGGTGTTTGGTTAGGAGGGGGGAACCGGGCTGTGCAAGGAGGGAGTGGCCTGCACGTAGCTTGACTCACATCAGTGGCGTGCCAACGTGCATGCGCATACATGCCAGCCCAGCACTTGTGCGAGTTGAGCTGGGCATGCGTGCCAGCCCGTGCCCATTTGGGCCGTGGCCTGGGGGTGGTTAGGTGCCCCTGCTCTAAACAAACCTTCCCAATCCACAAATTTTTGTCTAGGTTCGGGAAGCCTGGTCCATCCCATCACAACTCTTCGGCATTTTTCTTCTAACCTTCTGAATTTTTGAAGACTCTCTAGTTTGCGAGGAAATCACTGACAGTAGGAGACACCCTTCAATTTCTTTTAAATTTGATCCAAATATAAACTAATCTAATTTAAACAAAACTGCACGATTTCAAACAAAAATTATTTCATTAGAGAGGTCCGCACAGACCTTCTGGGAATAATGTGACTGCTCACATTTCAACCAAATAATTTAATCAGCAAGATAAGAGAAAAGATTCTTCAGCTTGGATGGGAAGATGAAATATGCTTTTCTAAACAAGGAAATGCCATTCCGACCCATCTAACACAAGAAAAAAATACCTTTGAATGAGTTGCTTGAAGAGACTCCATGTCCGCTCATACAGCCCTTTCTTCTGTTGGGTAATGGGATCGGCTTCATAGGTGAATTTCTGTTCCAGCTCCTCGAGTTTTTTAAGCTGTTGAAGAATCTGCTGAAGACTCTCAGCCACTGTAGTAAACCTATCATTACAATGATTGTATGTGACTATTGCTACATTTCTCCTTGGGGTAACAAGCACAGAAACCAGCAGTCTTTAATTATTTAGGGGCAACACTAACTTTACAAGACTCTTGAGGCACATGTCTCAGAGCATTCATGGTATGCTTGAATCCATAAACTGTTTGGACCCTAGATTCTAAATCAGTAGTATTCCCCAAGTTTTCCAACCATTAGTAATGTCCACTTCTTAGGGACATGAGTCAAGAAATTTGCCCAGCTGCAGAAATGCAACTGTTGGAACATTTGCTGAGAAGTATTAGACCTGGTAACATTGGAGGTGTGTTGGAATCCAAGTGTCATAATTCTCAAACGGTACACAGTGCATTTTATGAACAGAAGAATGTAACCCACATATTTTAAAAAATGTGGAAAACTCACAAACATGACAAGAAGAGAGGAATAGCAGAATTCCAACACTTCAGGAAGGTATTAGTTTTCAGATCAGATAGTTTTCTGTGAAAATTTTCAAGTACTTTCCCCCTTCTGGTTGAATTAATTCTGAAAATTCCTGATTGTACTTGCCATGCTTCAGAAACCTACCAGTTTTGAAGCTGATCTAGACAGGCGTTGGGTGGGCCGCCGATACAAGCCATCTGTTGTCGATGCTTCCATTCAACCAGCTCTTCTGTTATCAGAGCATTTTGGGTATTTTCAATCACAGGCAACGAAGAGGATATCAAGTGTAGCACATCCTAGAGAGAATCCAGTAAGAAACATATTCAAGCTATTACCCTACTTTTAGATCGATCCTGGCAAGATCCATTTGAAATGTCAAGGAATGTATTTTTTCAATTTAAAAAAAAAAAGAGCTCTAACATTTACATGATGCACAGTGGGAATTTCCTAGAATCCAGGAGGATGTTGTAGTCCAGGGGTGTCAAACTCAGTTTCATTGAGGGCCGCATCAGGGTTGTGTTTGACCTCATGGGCCGGGGTGGGCATGGCCAGCTTGACGTCACTCGTGTCGGGGGCGCCTGTGGTGGCCCAAGCGCTCTGCCAGCGAAAACAGGCTCCCAAGCTCAGTTTTCGGCTGCGATGGCCTCCTGCAGCCCTCTGCCAGCGAAAATGGAGCTCGGGGGGCCCGTGCGAGCTCCATTTTCGCTGGCAGAGGCACTGCGGGCTGGTCCTTCGCTGTTTCCAGGGCAGTCCCATGGGCCAGATCTAAGCACCCCGCAGGCCAGATCTGGCCTGTGGGCCTTGAGATTGACACCCCTGTTGTAGTCTTTAGTCAAGGGACATACTTGTGTTGCAATAAATGCACCCAAAAGGCAGGCTGCAGATTCAACCTTTCACACCCTACTTGATAGGACTGTTGTGTAGAATTACACAAGGAAGAAGCACCATGTATAATATATCTTCTAAGTTCTTGACTGAATTGTGGAATACATAGCTAACAAATAAATAAGAGGAACTAGAGGTCAGCCTACAAAGTAAGGAACCTTTCAATTTTTTTTAAAGCTGTGGCAGCCAAAAGCAGCAGTGGATAGTGCAGTGACATCAATAAACAAGACAGGAATGGAAGTCAGAGGGAAGGCAAAATGAATGACTGTTAAATTTCTACTTGTCAACCCTACCATGTAGGGGAAAGCAAGAAATCAATGCCACAGGAAGGCTAAACTACTTTTTCAAATACTAGCTGTAGCTAATAGAATACTGTAAGTCTGATTGAGCTTTATTGCCCCTGTCCCTATGTTCAAATGAATTAGGGAGCTGAACAGCCTGAACTGCTTTCACATTACCTTCTGCTTTTTTTTTTTTTTTTTTTTACTTAAGCCCTGGGTTTTTTTTTTCATTTAAATGTTGCTTTGATCTGGCTTATCTCAGTCAAGGACAACTTACCCTCTACACCAGTGATTCTCAGCCTGTGGTCTACAGACGTGTGTGTGTGTGCGCGCGCGCGCGTGTGCGCATTGTCATCACAGGGGGGTTTGCTAAGGTTTGAAGAAATGTTATGATTTAAATATTGAGTTAAGTCTTGGGGGTCCTTGGCCGTGGTCTTTGGCCACAAAAGGTATTTATTTACAGGGGGCCTGTGGTGAAGAAAAGGTTGACAACCACTGCTCTATACTAAACTGGAGAACAGCAATGATGATATATTGCACTACTGTGGCATATGGATTTTAGTGGCCTGATGTAGCTGCTGTTTTGCTGGTGTGAGTGAGTACAAGGGGAGACGCTTCTCAATGCTGGCTTTGAATGGCAGCTGTGCTATCATGAGGGCTGATGAACCAACCTTGCTTCTAGCCAGGGCTGTTGTGGCGAGATGCTAAGATGGCAATTCCAGTAGTCAAGCCTGCTCTATAGGTGTTGGGGACTAAATCCCTGGGGGGACACCCATCTCCTCAGTTGCTGGGGAACATGCTGTTGGCCTGACTAAAAACTGGAATGAGACAAGAGGATTGCATGGAGTGAATCAAGTGGCTACAGAATAAAGATGGAGAGAGAAGTTAAGTGTGAGGGGCAGTTTTTGGTTCCTGGTTGCGAAAGGAGAAAAAAAGATTCACAGGTGGCTTCAAATAGGAAAGTGAAGACCCAGAGGAGTGTCTCTGGGGAAGGATTGGGCAGAAAACTCCGATAAGTTTTTCCCCCTCCGTGGAGAACCAGTAGATGTTCTACTGAGCAGGAAGTCAAACCAATGCAAGCACATGACAGCAAATTTCCAGCCCATCCTTTTTACCTGCTCTCTTGTTAAAACTCAGAAGAGGGGGGGGAGAGTTGGAATGAAAGGGGACGAAAACAAAACAGCTAGCAGGAGAACTACAGGGAGATAGTCTCTGGGAGTGAAACCTAGGAGTGGTATCAGGTGAACACCAAAACTATGTAGTTAATACTTGTGATAAAAGCCCTCACTGTAATAATAATAATAAAAAAAGCCTCCACTGACTTGTTTATCTGTGCCAATTGCCAGCCGTGTAAAAACACAAGCTAATCTTCAGTTCAAAAAGAACCGTTACACTGTGGCATCCACCTCTAAATGCATTTCGTTGTGTGTATGTTCTCTTTTTCCTTGAGTTGAAGGTGACATCATAGTACTACATCCTCTAAGATCATCTTTTCCCAATAATGCTTAGGTTGAACTGAGAGGCAGTGACTGCTTCAAAGGCACCCAGTAACTTCCAAAGCTCATGATAAATTAGAATTTCCTTGGTCCTATCCTTTAACTATTATACAACCCTGTCTCACAAACACTTTGGACTCCAACCATCGGTTCTTCAAATCCTTTAAAGGGAGGGGAAACAACAACAAAAAAGTGCCTGCTATTTAGACCAATGAACAATCACAGCTCTCCAAAGAAACTAGCTGCATCACCTGTCTCTTACTGTGAAGCTGCAAATACATGGTGTGGAGCTGTACTTTTTCCTTTTTATAGTCATCTTGGGTCATCATGCTATTGGGTTCACATTCTGCAAAAGAGATCATGCCAGAACTTTATATGTCTTTTATCTTTAAAATGGCAGAACTGTAAAAAGAAAGGAAATAATCCAACAAACAATATCAAAGTCCTCTCTGGTATAAAGGGAGTGAGGCATTACGTGACCGCATAGAGTTTTACTTTTGTTGGCCATAGTCTTTAGGCGAGACATGGTGTAATCACAACTTGTAACCTTCCCTGCCAGCTTCGCCATTGATTTTGCTTGTTGGAAGCTGGCTGGGCAAGGTCGCAGATGATGATCATGTGACCACAGGATGCTGCAATTGTCATGTGAGCTGGTTGCCAAGCACCCAGATCACAACCATGTGACTGCAGGGATGCTGTGATGGTTAACTGCAAGGACTGGTCATAAGTCACTTTTTCGGCATCTAACAGTCACTAAATAAATGGTTGAAAGTCAAGGACTACTTATAAGGCTATCTGGCCAAGGACAAGACACTAGCAATGTCTATGTACAAAAGCAAAGCATTAGGGGAGAAACGTACTTAAATCTAGGCCAAGGATAGGCAATTTGCAGCACTTCATATACTGATGATCTGCAACTCCCCGACATGTGATCATCTTCACAAGAGGATCTAGAATACAGTAGAACCTCTGGTCACGACCATAATTCGTTCCATAACTTTGGTCGCAACCCGAACCTAACCAAAATTAATGCAGCGGCCAATGAGGTCGCTGTTGTTTGGCACTTTAAAAAAAAATGGCGCGGAAGGGGAAATCTGCTGCGGCCATGTTTGATCGCCACCCGAATATGTGTTCGTGACCAGATTCAAAAAGTTTGTGAATTTTTTGGTTGGAACCCGATTTGGTCGTGGTCGGAAGCGTTCATGACCAGAGGTTCTACTGTATGGTATTCCAAACATTAAAGAGTCAAGGCCTAAAATTAGCAACAAAAGGTAAGATCCCATGGATTCTGACAAGCTGGAACCAGGGATTAGATAAAATGTCTCCCATCCTGGTAACGATGGGATCTGAAGCTTTGCAGGGTCAGACCCCAGCAAAATCCAAGCTGCAGACCATCAACTGAAACTGGAAGGAGATGGAATACAGGAAACCACTGAATTCAATACTGTTCAGAAGGGTTACACCTTTCTGGGTTAACTTTTGAGGACAATGTTACTTAGGTCTGCCATCTTCTGCTTCTTCTCTTCGCTGGCCTCCTGCCATAAATGCAGGGGAGGGGAAAAGGAATTTGTAGTAGTAAAGTTCGGGCATGGAAATTAGACGACAAATGGCAGGAGAGGAGACACATTGTCAAATATCAGAGGTGCCAAATCGGAATAAGTCAGCCGCCAGGACACCTGGCCTGGAAACAATGCGAAACTACATTGAGAGGCACCAAGCATCCAAGCAGTTCCCAAAACATCAAAGCGTCATACCATTGGGCACCAATGAACTGGTCAGGGGAAGGAGGGCCAGGGAAAGTGTATTCCTTTGCACAGGAATACTCAGATCTAGCTTTACTTTCACTACAACCACTTAACTTTAGTAAAAGAACCTATCACTTCAACCAAATGGAGTCAAGGGTCTTTCTTTCCTAGAGACCTAAGTTGGGGCAAGTCTGACACGGCTCATTCTTGGTGCTTAAATTCTTTTGCCTGTTTTATGTTAACCAAAACCTGGTTATCCTTCATCAAAGCCTTTGTGGCTTTGATGAGAGAATGGATGCTGTAACTCTGAATGGTACCCTGTTCCCCCCAAAATAAGACATCCCCTGATAATAAGCCCAATCTGGCTTTTGAGCGCATGGCAATAAGGCCAAGCGCTTATTTCAGGGTTCAAAAAAATGTAAGACAGGGTCTTATTTTCGAGGAAACACGGTGCTTTGGCTTAGCTCTAGTAGCACTGGTGAAACTGTTTGAACTGAACTCCGATTTTATAACCTGGATTGGCCAATATATAAATTGCTTTACCGCACCTCTAACTGCTTGCTGGGATCTTCTTAGGCAATGAAAGCATTCAACAAAAGGAGCTTAGCTACTGCTTCCATTGTTTGCTTTGAGCTCAGGAAGAAAAATAAACGAAAAGCTTGTTTGGAATTCTCCATCGAAGAGTATTAAGAAGAATTCAAGTTTCATTCCAGTTGAACATAGAACACTTAAAACTGGGATGTTTTGAGTTGTTTTGTTCTAAGCTCAAAGGAAAGTATTGGGAGTTTGTATCAACTCTACTTCAGCCAATCTATCCCCAGGTAACATACAGCTGGGAGAGGATGGGAGTTGCAATCTAACACAAGTGGACATGGAGGGGAACCAAGAGAGGGTAGGATGATTTGGGGTAATATGAGCGCAAGCAGCGTAAGATCTGGACTTTCACAAAATGGAAATCAAGTCTGTAACAAATGTTTAACAGACTAAGACTTCAACTGAGCTTCAACTGGACACGATTTCATTATCAGGGAACAATGTCTAACATAGGAAACAACAGAAGGCTAGAAACTTGACTCCTCACCTCTGACTTGAAAGGTTTTACATTTGAAATCATATTCATCTTGAACATCCTCGAGATTTTTTATCATTTGCTCTATTTCCTAGAAGACAAATAAGCTCATCAGACATTCAAAATCACTTACTGCAAAATGGTGGTATTTACGAAAAGAAATGTAATGACTTCAATGATTCATTTCACAACACTGTTATCAAAATAGGCCTTTGCTCCCCTATTTTATCTTTATGACAAAGTCTTAAGATAGGTTCAGTCAAAAAATATGACCAAAGCAAGGCTGACCAGTGAATTTTCAGGCTTAGCAGAGTAATAGATATGAACCAAAGGGTCCTTTGTCCCAGTTAAACCAGAATATTCACTGGAATAGTCAGGAATAGAAACCTGCTGCTGTCTAAATATCAACCACTGCTCACACTGAGATTTGGATAGATTTAAATTCAAATCTGGCAAATGCTACCTTGTATTAGGCATCAACTAAGTTCATCAGGCTGGAGAAGGCTGTTACACGTATCCCTTTCCTACCTCTGTGAGTGTCCCACAATCAACTGGTGCTAAAAAATATGACTACTCAACAAGTTTTGTCATGTGACAATAGCAATAGCAAGATTTTGATAATAGCGTTGGGGGACTAAAATCTGTCCATTGTTCCCAGACAGCCACTCAATCCTTCTCCAATGTAGCTTATCTTTGCATGTTCCCCAATCTCTGCATCTGAACCAACAATGCGTTCCCCTTTGGGTTATGATGTGGCAAAAAATAAAAAGTTTCCAAGGGCCAACTCTTTTAACTTACTATGACACGATTCTTCACATTTGTGACTTTTGCATCCAACTCTTTCACTTTGCCCAGCAGCGCAGTATTTTGCACATTGTCCGTTTGCATCTGGAATTTGAAATGAGAAAAAAAAAAATCAAGAATTAAATATATCATGATGTAGAATCCCCCCTAATAAGGAAAATCTCCACAGCAGGAATATTTCATGACCTTTCTTGGGTTAGTTCTTTGCTTTCCATTCTGATGGGTAGACATGTTAAAATTTGAAAGTCCATGATCTATACCCGTGATGGTGAACCTATGGCATGTGTGCCAGAGGCGGCATGCAGCGCCCTCTGTGGGCACGCGCGCCGTTGCCCGTTCAGCTCCGCTACGCGTGCGCCTCCCGCAGGCCAGCTGGTCTTCAGGTCTCTGCTGCGTGTGCGTGGGGGCTGTGCGTGCATGCACGGGGCACATGCAGGGGGCGCACATACGAAGGGCACGTGCGGTGCCCCCGTGCATGTGCAGGGGGTGGGGCACGTGCAGGAGTGGCGCATGCGCATTGCTTTTTGGGGGTTCGGCTGCGTGCGTGCGCATGCACTTTGGGCACTCAGACCGAAAAAGGTTAGCCATCATTGATCTATACTGAGGCTGCACAATGTTCAATACAGGATGCTCTTTTCCAGGCATACAGAGGATAACCTACCTGATCTGTGGATTCTGCAGATTTAAGGATATTCCTTTCTTCTTGGAGACATTTGGAGATCATCAAGGCCATATATGTGGGTTCTTCCACAAAAGTATTCTGGATTATAGCATAAAATATAAATGAGGGACTTCCAGGGTGGATAAAAATCGATGTTTTTTTAAAAAAAAAATCAAAAAAAATTGATTTTTTTTTCATTTAAATCAGATTTTTTAAATTTTTTTTATTAAATTTATTTTAATAAAATGCTTCTGGAGTAAAAATCTATCTAAAGATAGTTTTCTATTTAAGATACATTAATAATTCAGTTTATTCAGCATAAATGGAGCTTAGTTATGTAGCATGAAGCTGTATATTCTGCAATAATTACATTTTTGGTAAACTCAATTCAATGAATCCAAGCTCTGCAAGCTGAGATAACATGCACTGCATTGATGCATTCACACAATTTCACAATAACCATGAAATAAATCATAAAACAAAGTTCAGGAATATTCCTTTATCCCATTGTTTTGCAAATCTATGTACACTACAAACTGTATGATTGTTTGAAGAGAAATGCATCTGTACCACCAGGCTCTAAGTGTGAGGAGGAAGGGCAAGCAGTAAAAATTAAAGTGAAACCTTCTAAGCAGCTTATAAATGTAATATTAAAGAGCACCTGTCATTTCAGATCCATCATGGCAGCGCCCGTTAGTGGGCATCCACTCACCTGCTGCCTGCCACGTCCCTCACTTTGTTGTGTCACTGCTGCATCACCAACTGTCCCATTAAAGTGAATGGGACTGTCGGTGAGTCAACAGCAGGTCAGAGGAGGAGCAGCTGTGGGACAGAGATGACAGTTGCTCTTTTAAAAATTATGATTTAAATCGAGTTGATTTAAATCAAGCCTTTTTACTAGTGATTTAAATCGTGATTTAAATCGACTTGATTTAAATCAAATCCACCATGGGGACTTCCAATATGCTCACTACCACAGACTACCGTCAAAGCAGGTCTATCCTACACTCTCCGTTATTTATTTCCATTAAAGAAATGGGAGTCAAAATTCGATTACAAATCACATATTTGTAAATCCTAGTATCACCTTTTTCCACTTCTAAGCTAAGACATTCTTCAAACCTGAGAAGTGATACTTGATATTCAACTGCTACATATTAAAAAAATGCTTTCTGTTACTGCATTTATTAAAAAGCAGCTCCTCAAATTTAAGGCTGAAAAAGGAGTGTGTCCGTCATACCAGAAAAAAATTAACAAAAGCCCTGTGTAAGATCTAGCTTCTCACCGTCCAGCCAATTCAGCTGGAATTTCCTTCTTCATAATAATAATAATATATGCATGTATCACACATGGAGATACGGTTATTAGAAACTACACTGCAAAAGATGTCAAACAAAAATGACATAAAAGAATAAAACACTTAAGATTCAGAAGCTTACAACTGTAATGAAGAGTTATAAGATATATGAACACACCTTCCCTTTCTTCTTCCAGAAAAAAATTGTGATAGAAAATAAAAGATAGTAGCTACAATGGGAACACTAACAAGAATTGAGTGTGGGAAGGGAAGGGAAGGGAAGGGAAGGACTCATTCACAGGCTCATCGTTATATTCTGCTTAGGATGGCACAGCAAAAATGTTTTTAAAAGCTTCCTTTCATTACACTGTAGAAATAATCCACATACTATCAACAGAATTATTCTAAGATATTTTCATAAAGGCAAATTAGAAAATGCTGTTGTACACTGACATGGAGATTTCGTTTACTCTTTCTGATGTTGTGTTGCAATAAAAAATTGTTCTCCTGGGTAAAACGGCTATATTGATCATCCAGCTGTGACAGGAGATTCTGGAAGAGCAACGTAGCCAATGAAAAGTCTTCAGCAGCATGGTCCCTAGAAGAGGAAGCATGCGAACAGCAGCATTAGTATATCTTCCATCTCTTTATATTGCACAAACCGCAACACGCTTGAAAAACCCAATTTATTTTTCTTTGCCCTTCTGCTTAGGTTAGCAGTCACAAACCAACCCAACTTTCCAATAGTCCTCAAGGTACTCTACATCTGGCAGGGGAACCCATAGCGAATACACATGAACAATACGGGCTACTATGCCAATAACAGAACCCAGCTGGTTGAGCAGCAATGGAATATCATGATGGACAAGGGCAGTATTTCCAATTCAGTTGCATGTACTTTTTTTTGCTATTATTATGGCTGTATTCTTCTGCACTGTCAAGATATGAATTTGGAGGTTTGCCTATGAATAGGAATTACATGCGCGAACTGTAACTCCAGACAAATTCTAAAGTACCGGACAAGCCACAAAAGACTCCAAGGGTTAAAGTGGAATTGCAGTGTAACTGAATATAATTTATTTTAAATATGCTGCTCTTAAGAGTTCTCGAGTGAAACAAAATGCTGATTTATACTAGTTGCTCAAGCTGAGCACTTTCCTCAACATGCACATGGTTCAGAATTTTTGTTATGTGCTGTTATGAAATTGAGAATGTAGCCAAAGTTCCATTAGTTTCGAGAGAAATAATTTAACTTCTCATGATTGCTGACTGCATCCTACTCCTGCTTAGAATCAAAGCCTTATTTTTTTTTATAGCTTACACAAATTAAGCCTCTTACCAATCTTGGCTTTCTAGCCACTGTGCCAAGTATTGCCTGATCTCCATAGGAAAGGTATCATCGTAGAGCTGATGCACATGTTCCAAGAATTTAGAATCCAGCTGTTGCAGTTTGCACCACTGACTCATCCTGTGGAATCAAATGCCCAATTATGTAATTAAATGTAGGTCCTATTTATTCTTCCATGCAATCAGTAAAATTTTCAATTAGTTAAGAAACTGCATTATCTGAAAGCACATTTCCTCCTTTCCTATTTACATGCCACACCACACTCACACACAAATCCTCTTTCTCTTTCATTAATGTTAACCACTGTTTGTGTGCGTGGGTCAGCATATGTTACCACTACCCACCATTTGTTCCCAGAATTGGCCTATTTGGAAATAAGACTAAGGACTCAGGGTAGCAAATTAGCTCTGAAAGTTCTTATTAATACAAGAGAAGTGTAAGATACAGGAAAAATAACTATTAAAAATCCAATCAATTTATTGTTATTCTCAGTGGACTAAGGGCAAACCTTACTTAACATGAGATAAAGATGTGCCCAAATAAAAGTTATAAGAACATGGTTGTAAGCCGCATGCAGTGTAATAAAAGTTGAATAAATGAATGATAAGCATGCCCTGTGAGTTTCATGTTTATATGCAACTTCCGATGCATCCGAAGAACACATACTGCAGCCCCAGACTATGATTGATTCAGGGTTTATATAAACTGTAGTTCATCAAGCTGTCTGGTTTTACACATCAGTACCAGAGGAAAGGATTCAAGAAGGTTGGCTTCTCAACATTCATACAGAAACAAAATTGTGTTATACTTATGTCATATTGATCCAGCCAGGAAGTTTGCTTCATTTACTATACAAACCTTATCAATTTTAATTTAATATATACTACACATTTAAACAGTGGCATGCACTGTTGCTTACATACAGATAAGGCTTGTTCCTGCAATGAAAACCACATATGATATTACCCCATTTCCCCCAAAATAAGACATCCCCTGATAATAAGCCCAATCGGGCTTTTGAGTGCATGGCAATAAGGCCAGGCGCTTATTTCAGGGTTCAAAAAAATATAAGACAGGGTCTTATTTTCGGGGAAACACGGTAGTCTCTGCCATACGGACCAAGTTACAGGCTGTCCTCAACTGATGACCGTAATTGGGACAATTGCTAAGCAAGGCAGTGGTAGTGAGTCCAGCTCAATTTTATGAACTTTTCCGTCATGGTTGTTAAGTGACTCGCGCAGTCTTTAAGCAAATCCAGCTTCCTTTATTGACATTGCTGGCCAGAAGCTGGCTGGGAAGGTCACAAATGATGAACACATGACCCCAGGATGCTGCGACCATCATAAATACATGCTGGTTGCCAAGCACTCAGATTTTGATTATGTGACCATGGGGATGCTGCAATGGTTATAAGTGTGAGGAACAGTCATAAGTCACTTTTTTCAGTGCCGTTGTAACATCGAATGGTGGCTAGTTGAGGAGTACCTGTATTCAGGAATTACAGATATGGATGTCAATGTAAACTACAATAATCTATCAGGCTTCAAGTGCTGATTTTTCCTCCTACAACCAAGAAATCCAACAAGCTGTAAGCCATCATTACAGCTACCAAAGGGGAACCAGTTGGTCCAACAGTCATTAAGTGCAAAGGCTATAGTCAAATATCTGGTTTTGGATTCCCCTTAGTAGCTACTCCTAAAGAGCACCAAATGTTACTATGCTTTCTCCCAAATTATTCTAAATGCCCCCCCCCCAAAAAAGCCACTTTCAAAAATAATCTGCAAAATTCAGCTGCAGGATAGCCTGATGAAAAAGTTTGGGATTTAACAGTTCACCAGGAATGACCCAGTTATTTCAGGTAGGCAAGTAAAAATTTAATTTAATTTTCTTGGGCTCCAAGATCACTCAGACTGCGACTGCATCCATAAAATTAAAAGATAGCTTGCTCCTTTAGAGGAAAGCTATGGCAAACCTACACAGCATATTAAAAAGCAGAGATATCAGCTTGTTGACAAAGGTACATATAATCAAAGCTTTTTCCCAGTAGTAATGTACGGCTGTGAGATTTGGACCAAAAGGGAGGTTGAGCGCCAAAGAACTGAATTATAGAGTTGGAGAAGACTCTTGAGAGTCCTTTGGACTCCAAGATCAAATCAGTCAATCCTAAAGGAAATCAACTCTAGCTGTCCTTTGGAAGGATTTAATACTGAAGCTGAAGCTCAAATACTTTGGCCACTTAAATGACAGGAGAGGCTCATTGGAAAAGACCCTGATGTTGGGAAAGATTGAAGGCAAAAGGAGCCGGTAAAGGATGAGACGGTTAGATCTCATCAACGCTATGGACATACATTTGGGCAAACTCCAGGAGACAGTGGAGGGCGTGGTATGGTCATGGGATCACGGAGAATCGGACACAAGGCAAAGCGACCCTTAAGTTCTGTCCCGTTTGGCAACGAGGCGTCTCAAACTCGGGCGTGGACAAGGGAGTTCTTCTCCACAGCCAGCATTTTTCAGCCCAGGCTGCAAATCCAGTGCAAACATTGGTAGTGTCGACTATCGCACAACCGTCTGCACCCCTGCCCTAACCCGCAACAGCCCATCTGACAAAGAACAAGTTTAGCAATTCTAACAGAAAAAGAAAAAAGAAACGATCACCTGGCGACCGATAATAGGATTTTGAGGTCTTGAGATTCCAGGTCTTAAGATGCAACCCGTGAAAGATCTTGGAGGGAGGCATGCAAAGCCTCCTGCACGAAGGCTACACCTAAGAGCACCGACTTAATGCAGATCTACCTGACGCTTCCAGAACCAGAGATCCTGAACCGTCTCCCACCTGCTTTGCTTTCTGCTAAAACGAAAGTACCCTTAAACGGGAAGTAGCAAAGCACGACAGAAGAGCGTAGACCAATCCGCGACAAGCTATTTGAGGGAGTAGCCAATCAGAACCGGTCCGAAGGGGAAAAAATGGCTGTTACGGTGAGATGTCCTCCTCCCTGTTCTCTATAAATTGGCACAAGGAAAAAAAAAAAAAAAAGAGCGAGCGAGCGAGGAAAAGAAGATCGCGGGGTTTATAACTTTTGAGCCCAGCGATCGTTTTAATTTTCGTTTGAGAAGTAAACAGTGTTTACTCGATTTGAAAAGGTCCTCGGCCTGCATTGTTATATACAGCTTTAGCTGGCCGTAAATCCTATTGAATTCTGTGGCATTACCTTCTACGACTGACTTGGTGAATGTTTATTTTAGAAAGATGCGCGCAGGAAACGGGCACAGATGCAAGACAGTTCCAGGCAGGCAGGCAGGAACTTGGATGGTAAATATTATCCGGAATATTTTCAGAGGCACTAAGGCTTCCGAAATGAATGCCCACTATATCAACACCTTGGAGTTGTTATCAATCAGGTCTTCAAATGCTTGGTTTCCATTCTGAACAGAGTGGAGCTTCCTCTCCGACTTTTGTGTCTGAGGCGGGATATTTACGTTACGCTGGGAAGCCTTTTGTATTTTTAAAAATATTATTACATTTTAAAGTAAACAGATGAAAAACTTTCTCTTTACTCTTTTCATTTCTCTTATGCTTGTTTTTTTATCTGTCTACTTTAAAAATTAATAAAATTAATTTAAAAAGTCATGTTTTCAAAAAATAATAATAGTTCAACTGAACGTAATTGTTCACCTTAGTTTCAACCTTTGGAGAAAATACATCGCTGTAAGGTAATTTTTAAACCTGATACTCAGTTGAGGGAGAAGGTGTCATCTAGGTTACAGAAGAAAAACATCTTCAGCCACAAGCAGTGATGTTACCCTGTGGTTTCTTTAATCAACCGAAATCGGCTCCATACACCAAAACCAAACCAAAGCCCTTGCAGAAAATCCTAATTCACATTTTGACCAGCAAGTGGCTTAAGTTCTCCCGCACATCCTTATAGCAAACGTGCATAGAATCCAACTGGAACTTTGAATCTAATTGCAGCGCAAAAACAGGAGAGGAAAGATGATCCGTGTAGATTTTCTTTTGTGCAATTTACTTTCGCTAGACGATTAACAATGTCATCTACACCAGCCTGGCGCCTTGGACTACAACTCCCATGGCCAGGCTGATTGGAATGTTGCCCTAGTCCCTTTGCCTGCTGGGGAAAGGTTATCAGCATCTACTGTAGTGCCAAAGGTGCTTTTTTCAAGAGGCAACTGGACTTTCTGGGATTATTATTATTTTTGGAACACGTTTCGCTTCTCATCCAAGAAGCTTGTTCAGCTCGAGCGGAACTGAAGAGGCTTCTTGGATGAGAAGCGAAACGTCTTCAAAGAAAAACCAGAAAGTCCAGTTGCCTCTTGAAAAAAGCACCTTTGGGACAACCATGACCTGGATGACTGAGAATCTCCATAGACATCTACTGTAGTGTGATCAGTTTTATTTCTTCCCTGCACCAGATTTCTCCGAAAAAAAGCAACATATGGCGATGCCGGGAAGCTTCGCTTCCCCTCCTTCCCCCAACAGAAACGTTCATGCCAAGATAAACATTTTCTTGTTTATCTTTTGATTTTTTTTTCAAACTTTTATTCCTTTCCCCAATGAAGAAGGCGGATCCGCGGTCGGGTTTCACAAGGCTTTTTCGTCGCGCTGGCGGGAGGGGTGAGCTATACCTAGAACAGCCTAGGCACGTGTTTTCTAGGAAAGAGCGCCGGATCTCGGAAAGCCGTCTGATGCAACGAAAGTGAAAGTTAAAAAGGATCTGGAAGGACAATCGGTTTTTTTTTTTTTTTTTTTTTTTTGCAGAAGGAAAAAACGTTGCTTTGCAAATGTTTCCAATCTTTACCAAAACTCCCCTCTCTACATGGGCGCGTTAAGATTCGGCGAGTCCCGTAAGAGTCTTGTTAAGACGGCGAATAAGAAAATTGGTAAATGAGATGAGGCATTTTCATTTGCCTTGTCTGCTTGACCATAGATGGGGGCATCTGGCTTTCGAAGGGAGGCGCTCCGACTTCTTTGTTGGATCCCTTTCCAACATACATGAAGTATATATGATGTACAGTAATCAGGAATAAACGCGAGAGCCTGAGCATGTGGATGCTTTTTGCTCACCAATTTGGACATCTAAAAAGTTCTGCACCCTTTAAAGCAGGGGTCTCCAACCTTGGCAACTTTAAGACTTGTGGACTTCAACCTGCATGAGGGCCCCTAAAAGGATGTTGTATGTAAATTATCAGTTTGCTTTTGGTGCTTGATCAGGTGGTAAGTTTCCATACCAGCAGATTTGAAAGGTGTGCAAGGCTAAAGTTTAGACTTATCCTCTTAAGCAGAACCAACAGGTCAGAATTTCTGGGAGTTGAAGTCCACAAGTTTAAAGTTGCCAAGGTTGGAGACCCCTGCTTTAAAGTATCGGCATCATGTATTCCACAGATCATTTGTTTAGGAGTGAATAATGGGTACCTTATATTTCCTCTTATATATAAAAAAGATTCAATCTAGAACTAAGGAGAAATTTCCTGATAGAACAATTAACCAGTGAAATGTCTTACCTCCAGAAGTTGATGAAGCAGGTGCTCCATCACTGGAGGTTTTTAAGAAGAGATTGGACAACCATTTTTCCAGAATGGTATAGGATCTCCTGCTTGGGTAGGGGGTTGGACTAGAACACCTCCAAGGTCCCTTCCAACCCTACTGTTCTGCAGTTTGAATACCTTTTGCCAATAAGTGATTTAAAATAAAACAGACCTGCATGATGGCCCCTAAAAGGATGTTGTATGTAAATTATCAGTTTGCTTTTGGTGATAAGTTTGATCAGGTGATAAGTTTCCATACCAGCAGATTTGAAAGGTGTGCAAGGCTAAAGTTTAGACTTATCCTCTTAAGCAGAACCAACAGGTCAGCATTTATTTATATATATACTTTTACCCAGCTTTTCTATTATCTCCTTGCTCAAGTGAATATATTAAGGACTCACTATAACAAACATGAAGGCATTAGCAAATACCCATACAATAAAGTAATGCCAAATGTATGGTGCAGTAAGACTTTTGGACAAAGAATTCCCAGTTTATAAATATAAGGCTCCAGTCTCTTGAAATTCCTGCTGAGAAACATGTATCTGTTTCTTATCCCAAATGCCATAAGAGAATGCCTGTGGGAATGGGAAGAGTTCTGCAAAATACCCAACCCCCAACTATTTCCTTTCTAGCTATTTGCCTTCTTCCCTTACTTGTAGCCCCAGGAACTCAAATAGGTTCCATTTGCTGATCTTCAACTTACAGTAAAGGGAAATGGGGTGTGGCGTCCTACCTAAGATATGTTCCCTGCAATGTTTCCTCCAGCTAGTCCCTCCAGCTATGTTGCATTATAGTTCTCATAATTTTCAGACAGTGTGACCACTGGCCGTACAGCCTGGGAGCACATAGCTATGTCAATCCAAGACTGTTATACCAAATGGTGGAAGGATGAAGCTAAGATGGCCAGCTTTTATATATCTAACACTTCAAGTTTCACAATTAAACAGGGATTGACTGGGCAGTTTTGACTCTCACGAATGAAGGCAAATATATGTGTCCCAGGACAATGTTGCAGGATCCAATCTGGGTCGGTCACCGGGACCAGAGGTTTAGTCTTCCGAGCTTTCGGATTCGTGCTGGTGTGTTTTGACTCTTTCCAGGACAGGAGAGATGCCAGGATGCCACAGTGCTCATAATGAACCAGCTATCAATTAGTACACCCCCTTCTTAACTAACAGTAGAGCGGATATGTCAGTACTTGTCTGATATGTGCCTCAACGTGCCCGCTCATTTCACATGGGGGAGGGGGAGACCCCTTTCTTCTCTGTAAGAACATAGCACCGTTGCTATTCTGGCCTCTCTGGTGGAGACCACCAAACTCCTTGCAGTTGGACCCTTGACCAATTCTGCTATTCAACCATTGCATCATAATAATGGGAGCTGAAAGACCAGGTAAACCAGACTTTCTTCAAATAGCATAATGTACAGCCATGCAGAGTAATAGATTTCAGCTGTGGTAGTTGCTACTTGGAGCAAAAGTTGGACTGGGCAGGAGGAGAAAGGTGGGACTCGCCCTTGATTATCTAATGGAGAGAAAACACACTTATGCAAGCAGGTTTGCACCCTCACCTGGCACAACCTGTGAGAAAATGGCTTACCTGGCATAAAAGTTTAAATTTATGGCTGAGAAGCAATTAGCATTTGGGACTTTCCTAGTTCACTACTTTCATTATTACCCATTGTGCTGCCTCAGTGTTCTGAATGTAGCTGACCAATATTTCTAAAAACAAATCGGTGGCAAAAATTGAAATACTTTTCTTTGTAATCGCAGTTTATGAAGATAGCCTTTATGGGAACCTCTGAAAGCGGGGATCCCTTTGATGGTGATAACCTTGGCAGTCAAAGCAAAGGAGACAGCACTTTCTTGCAGACAGTTGCTTCTTATAGTCAGTTGGTCTTGATAACATCTGTGAAGGGCTCCTCCCATCTGGCTGATCATAGCAAAAGGAGAGGGATTTTCCAGAAGCACAAAAGAGTTTACAGTAATGAGAAAAATCAGGACAGCACAAGAATCTGACCTACTTGACACAAAACAGTCATGCTAAAGGCAGCCAACTTTGCTTTCTCAGCATTTAAAGCTTTGTGGGCATCACGAAAGAGGACATTTTTATTTCCATGGCTAATAATTGTCTTGCACAATGAAGTCTTAGTTGCTGTTGGTTTTGCTGTACCATACCTAGCTGTTTTATAATAATAAAGTTGAGAACCAAAAGAATACATTACTGTAGCATTTTCATCTCAAAACATAGTTCATCTCAAAATTTTCCAGGAGGCAAAGTGGAAATAAAACAATTTTGGCAAATTGATGATAAAGAGATGCCAGATCCTTTTTCCTCCCTGCCTGAAGGGCCCAATGCTGGGTACACTGCAACATGCTTTAAACTAGTTTCAGGCTTGTTTGAAAGTCACAATAAACCAGCTTCACTTTGTGTTTAGGTGTAAACTGTAAACTTGAATCTTCACAGCTGTAAACTTTAGGGATTTTCATAAAGTCATAGTTATGTCAAAAAGGCCAAATACCTTCCCCTTTTATGCATCCTTCTTCACTTTAGATCCCATGAAGACTTTTCATAGCAAATTTGTCTTTCTTACTATTGCTGCTGCTTTTGTAAGGAAGTCATAATTGTTAACACACACATTGTACTAAACTGAATGTCCTGATATAGAAATCCCTTGTGTGAAAGTCGATGGCTTTTATCATAGCAGTAGCAAAATTTAGATGAAGATTCCCATGGCAAAGAGTTTGACTAGTGGCATAGATTAGATGGTTGCAGCGGTGGGTTGCTCCCGGTTCGGCCCGGTTCAGTGAACTGGTGGCATCGGCGGGAGGCTCTGCCCACCTGCCCAGGACGCTCCGCCCACCCGCCCGGTTGCTCACGCACGCACGCACAAGCGAACCGGTAGTGACGGGATTTACAACTTGCTACTGGATGGTTGCCTCCCTTCTCCACTTCACCCCTCAAAACCATCTCTATTATCCCATAAAGGCAGCCTCTGCAAAGACTAGTAAAATGGCCTATGATGAAATCAAGTAAAAAAAAACCTTTGCTAGAGTGGCTTTTCTCTAAAGATGGTAGCTAACCTTGAGAGTTAGGGTAGCACAGTGTGAAGGAGAAAGGCTCAAAAGGATAAACTGCTTGGGGGGAGAGGAGAGAGATAATTGGGATTTTCTTTTTTTGTAAAAATTAAAGACATAAGCTTGCATTAGTTTGAGTGTTTCTTAAAATGTTAAGAAACCCAAGTTCACCCATAATTAGAGGGTGTTCTTGGAGTTACAGGTAAGTAGTTCAGGGCGTCACGTATTGAAGAATACTATAGGAAGTGTACTATGATCTCAGTTATTCCTGCCATTCCTGGTTCTACAGAAGCATGATGTGATTGTAATTTTTTTACATTGACTATGGTTTTAATACAATTTAATACATTTTTAGATATTGGGGAATTGTAAGAATGGGTGGATTGGAGAGACCTTATAAATACCATAAGCAAGCAAGCAAGCAAACAAATAACTCAATAAATAAAGTTAGAAAGTGTTTATATAAAATCAGAGTATTGTGCAACAGCCTTGGAAAAATATAGCATAATCATGTAACATGCTATATACAAGTTTAAAATACTGGAAAGTATTTAATTTCCTGATTTGGAACATCGCTTTCTGAGGAAACTAGATAATTGAGGGGCTGCTCTGGATTTCAGCTGACTGTTAATTTAGTTTTGTTATTACAGTAACCTGACTTTAAATAAAAATCTACAATATGATGTGTTTCACTTTCAATCACACTGCTGTTGAGTTTCCATAATATGCTGTCTTGAAACTTTGTCACTTGTAAACAATTTGGTATAAAAGCATATTGAACTATCACAAAAATTAGGATATATTGAAAAAGCATAATTTTATTGTGTGTGGATTGGACTAAGCATCTGACCTAAACTATTCAACTATGAAAATACTGCATTAATCTTGCACTTAATAAACTTGGGTATCTCACTTCCTATTCTTCACACATGAAGTAATGTCTTTATTTTCAGGTTTGAATAAATCAATTTCTCTAATATCTAAATTTTGGAAATGAAAAATATCTTAACTGAATAAGCCACAAGTGGATAGGTCCATGGAACAAAATTGACCGTAAATTTTGGTTAATGTAATTATCAATATATACATGATAAATCAGATTAAATTAACAACATTAGAGTTTGTGTGATGTGCGAATTCAACCTAGTTATTTCAATGAAAGTTTGAATAGTACAGTATATGAGGTTCATTCTAGCCATGTCAAACCATTATCTGAACCAGATCAAATATTTGTTTAAGCAAATTAAGAGTTACAGTCAAGATGAGAATTCTGTATATCTCTTGGAAAAATATATTTACAGTATAGGAAAATTAAGAACATTCTGTTATAAACATATATTAATACACACAAACTTATTCATCTGCATTTTAAAATCTTCAGTATCTGAATGTCACTCAGCTGCATACGGAGAATTCAACTATAAGAGAACAAAGATACAAGTTTGTTGGAATTAATAGATATTTTTTTCTTAAATGCAATATGAACCACAGCTTCTTGAACATAATTAAAATGCCAATAGGACTCAACTTATTCTCGTAAGTAATTTAAAAAAATGAAAATGCCATGGACATAATGATTGGTACTCCTTAGAAGTTAAAAGACATTGGATTTTAGTGACTTCTCAAAGAAGCTATTTATTTTAATTAGTATCACAGATGTCTTCAATCTCATATCGATCATTCAGCTTATCTAAATGGAGAAAAATACTCAGGCATTTTGTGTCATTGTGTACAGCACAGTGAACATGGACAGGAAAATGAAAGTAGGGAGATGTTTGAGGAGGAAGATAATAGCCAAGCATGGTAAAGGGAAAGGCTACAAAACCATCTCCAAAGAGCTTCATGTTCTTATGATCTTGGATGCAAATATCAATAAGTTTAAGGTCCATGGGACAGTAATCAGCCTCCCTGGGTGTAGCTGCAAGAGGAAAATTAACCCCGATATCAACAGAAAGATAGTTTGAATGGCAGGAGAAAGAACCAAGGAAAACTTCAGAACAGATCCTGGCTGGCCACCAAAATCAAGGTACGGGTAGTCCTTGACTTATGACGTCAATTGAGTCCAAAATTTCTGTTGCTAAGTGAGACATTTGTTAAATGAGTATTGCCCCATTTTACGACCTACCTTGCCTCAGTTGTTAAGCGAATCACTACAGTTGTTCAGTAACTCGGTTGTTAAGTGAATCTGGCTTCCTCATTGACTGCTTGTCAAGAGGTTGAAAAAGGGGATCACATGACCCCGGGACACTGCAACCGTCATACGTATGAACCAGTTGCCAAGCATCTGAATTCTGATCACATGAACATGGGGATGCTGCAAAGGTTGTAACCCTGAAAAACTGTCGTAAGCCACCTTTTAAGCCGTTGTAACTTTGAATGGTCACTAAATGAACTTGTAAGTTGAGGACTACCTGTACAACAATATTGAGTTGTACCATCCAACACTGTCTGAGTGAAAATGGTCTTCATGATAGAAGATCCAGAAACACCTCACTTCTGAAAGACAGACACAAAAAGCCCAGACTGGAGTTTGATAAAATGCATGTTGACAAGCCACAGTCCTTCCATAGACTTTGGACAGATAAAACAAAAGTGGAGCTTTTAGGTAGGTCACAGCAGCTCTAAGTTCACAGAAGAAAAAAACAATGCCTTTAAGGACAAAAACACCACCCCTATTGTAAAACATGGAGAAGGCTCCCTAATGTTATGGGATTGTTTTTCTGATTCCAGCACTGAGTGCCTTGAATCTGAGCAGGGCACAAGAAAACCAGAAGATTATCAAGGCATTGATAATCTGGAGTGAAACACAATGCCCCCAGTGTTAGAAAGCTCTGTGTCAGTTGCCGGTTATAGGTCCTAAGGCAAGATAATGATCTAAACCATATATCTAAGAAAACAAAAAAAATGGTTAAAAAGCAAACATTTGCCTGTTCTGAAGTGGCCTGCTATGAATTCGGATCTGAATCCAACAGAGTATCCATAGAAAGTGCTGAAACTCACATTTGGGAGAAGGAACCTAAAAACTAACCAGAACAGTTTGTTCAAGAAGAATGGGACAAATTGCCAGTTGAGAAGTATGGAAATTTTATTCAGAGTTACAGAAAGTACTTTGATTGCAGTTATTGCCCCAAAACAGTATGCTTGCGAAGTATCTACAGAATAGATCAGGGTACCAGTAATTACAGTATGTCCATGCCATTTTCATTTGTTTTATTAAATAACTTTGGGTTGTGATGACAAATCAGACTGGAATTTCCATTGCTAAGCAGTGCAGTTATAAAACCCGATATCACATGAGTGCATCACTTAGTAATAGCAATCCCAGGTTTTGTTGCTGTCATAACCCAAAGACCACATAAGTCATTAAATGAGAACCTCATGTGACCGCAATGTGGGAAGACATAGGAGTCACAGATAAGTAGGCTGATAGGCAAGAACTACGGCCAAGTAGGTACTACAGAGTGTGAGTAGGCCAGTAGTTGCTACGGGTGGGTGATATGGAGGGTGAGCAAGTGCCACAGATAGGAGCTCCTTGGGAGAAAAAGTGTCAGGAGCAGGAATGACTTGCAACTTCCTGCCAACGTCCCCATTGACTTTGTGGAAAGCTGGCAGGACAGGTCATAAATGATCACATGACTGCAGGAAGCTGCAATCATCATAATTGAGAGCTGGTGGCCAAGTGTCCGAATCATGGTCAGGTGACTGTAGGGATGCTACAATAACCACAACTTCAAGGACAAGTAGTAAGGCTCCCTGGTTCAGACCCTACATAACTTTGAACAGTTACTAAACGAATGGCTGTAAGCACAGGACTACCAACACTTGCAAAAATATGTTAACTTGTACATCAAATCTGAAGTGTCTACTCCATGGGCTATAAAATAACATTGGTGGATGCCATTTACTTATGTCAGTTTCAACTTATTTCACAGCAAATTGGGATTCTTTGTGAAAAAAGTGGAAGGGTACCAAAGGGCACGATATTTGTACTGTATCTGCATCTGTAGAACTTAAGGTAAGCAGAAAACAAAGGAGGACGTAAATGGTGGAACCAGATGTGCAAAATAAAGTAGCTCTGGCAGACAGGTTGTCTGAAAAGGTAGGTAGCTAAACATCTGGGTTAAAATATGTTTTGAATAAACAACTTCCATAAACATTTCAAATTGCTATTACTGCATTCAGAATTATGTTGTACATGCCCATCTCATTAGCTTCCAGAGAAGGAAACTGAATTTAGTGAAAAAGTATTTGAAATCTGTAAGAAGTAAAGGTCTGGCAAGAATTACAAATGGTATTGTTTACATTTTGAGTCACTAATAAACTAACAGGATAAAAAAAACAAGGAAAATGAATTTCAGAAATAAAAGCAATTTTTTCTGTCAAAGAGTACTTCTCTCTGAAGAATTGGGTTTTTTTTTAAAAAAAATACATTCCAATTTTTAACCAATATATTTTATCTAGTTTTATCTATTTTTAGTTTTATCTATCATCTATCTATTTTATCTCTGTTTTTAGCCCAGGTTCTAAGCTTCTAAGCTTTTGAATAGTTTCACCATCTCATTTTTAAGGAATCCACCTGAAATATTAATCTAGCGCTGTTAATCTTTGGAGAAAGCTTCAATAATTGTACTGAACCACCTTAAATTGGTCTGAAATAATTTGAGTTGCGACAGCCCAAAATGATTGTGATATAACCTGAGTGTCTGCCTTTGCAAATGTGCCTTCTGCTATATTTCCACTTTCAGTTGCATTTACTTGTTTATAAAATGGTTTTCACCTTCCTGAACTGACTGTTTTAAATTCTGTATATTCAAGTTGCTATCGTTCCCCCAATAAAAATATTCTCAGTGGCAAAAGCTTAGCGATGTATGAAGAATCAAACTAAAGAAATAGCAGCATTTGCAAGTCAACACTCTTTTATTAAAGAGTTATAACAATAAGCTCTGATAATTCAGATAGCTTATTATTTCTCATGAATCAGTCATTTTTTTCAGTATCTGCTTCTAAAACTGTAGAGATGGTAGACTTTAGGAGAAACCCTCCCATACTATCACCTCTTACAATACTAGACAACACAGTATCAACAGTAGAGACCTTCAAGTTTCTAGCTTCTATCATATCTCAAGACTTAAAATGGACACCTAACATGAAAAACGTCATCAAAAAAGCACAACAAAGAATGTTCTTTCTGCGCCAACTAAGAAAGCTCAAATTGCCCAAGGAGCTGCTGATACAGTTCTACAGAGGAATTATTGAGTCTGTCATCTGCACCTCTATAACTGTCTGGTTTGGTTCTGCAACCCAACAAGACAGACACAGACTTCAGAGGATAATTAGAACTGCAGAAAAAACAATTACTACCAACCTGCCATCCATTGAGGGCCTGTATACTGTACGAGTCAAAAAGAGGGCTGTGAAAATATCTATAGACCCCTTAAAAAGAGGGCTGTGAAAATATCTACACACCCCAGAAATTGTTTCAACTTCTACCCTCAAAACGACGCTATAGGGCACTGCACACCAGAACAACTAGACACAAGGAGTTTTTCCCCGAATGCCATCACTCTGCTAAACAACTTGTTCCCACAACACTGTCAAACTATTTACTAAGACTGTATTACTATTATTCTTCTCATCCTTCCTATTACCTATTTCCTTTTCTACTTATGACTATAACCTTGTTGCTTGTATCTTTACGATTTATATTGTTTTATTTAGTTTCCTAGTATGATTTTGATTGCTCATTTAGTATCCTATGACTATCACTAAGTGTTATGATTCTTGATGAATGTATTTTTTTATGTACACTGAGAGCATATGCACCAAAGACAAATTCCTTGTATGCCCAATCACATTCGGCCAATAAAGAATTCTATTGTATTCTATTGTATTCTATTGTATTCTATTGTATTCTATTGTATTCTATGCTATGCTATGCTATGCTATGCTATGCTATGCTATGCTAATCTACTCTATTGTACTCTACTCTACTCTACTCTACTCTACTCTACTCTACTCTATTCTACTCTAAAAATAAAATAAAAATAAACAAAACCTGTGTAACGTACAGCAGTTTCCATTACAGAAGGGCTCAAGTGTTCTCTCAAAACAGCATAAACGCTTGGTGACATGGGAAGAAGATTTGATGGAGAGGGTGGATCTGTGGAATTATTCTGACTTAAAAAAAAAAGACAATTACGTTTAGTGAGTGAAACATGATATACTTTGTAACACCTTACTTTTATTGTTCTCGCATGTTTGCAATGCCTTTCCTTTCATCCCATCACCCCCTTTCTCTCAATCAAATTATTTTTTAAAAAAGTTTGGGTTTCTCAGTATGTTTTAACATCTCAGTTAAAGAACAACATCCCGCAGCAGAGTTTGCTAAGTTTCTTATATTAATTACTTTAGGAAATAACAACTGAAACAAATAGAATGATTACTCACATTTTGGAGACTGGAATGAAGACAGAGGGGACATAACCTTTGATTCCTCCTTCTGTAAGTCTTGATACTAAATGTAAAATATGATGCACATTAAATCTGGATCAAGACTAAAAAGTGTAGGAGATTCTGGGTATGTAGGAGGAGGTCACTTCACATATTTAGCTCAATTAAGGGAAGGGAAGACATTCAAAATAATTTCTGACCTTCATTAGGCTGAGAGCTGTAGTGCTTTCCAAAAGCTTTGTCTTTGGGGATATTGGGATAAAGATACTGCAATGGGTTTTCAGGAATGTTATCTGTTGAAATAACTTTGTAATCTCGTAATATGTCTGCAAATGGCAGGGCAGTTAAGCGGCCTTTGTTATATGGTTCAACAGAGTGAAATTTCACTTCCCCTGAGAAGATAACAGAGTTGTTAATAAGAGGATAGAGTTATAAGCAGTACTATAATATATGGTAATCAAATTAATAAGAGGATAGGTTTGTAGATTTTGTAAACGAACAAACAAACAAAAAGGACAAAGCACAACTTGGAAAATAAAATGCCAAATCCACAAATACTGCCAAATCGAATTAAGCATCAGTACTTCAGCATGTCAGATCAAAGGATCAGAGTTCTCTTGTACCTATCCACAAAGAGTTTAAGGAATCATAAAGGAAAGATGAAGATAAAGTGAAGTGTTATGTATTTTAGCAGTACAGAACTTACCATTTTCAGACTGGGATACCCAGGTAAATGTAATCCCTCCTAAATTACTTTCACTAAACCTCAGTAAAAACGTCCCAGGTTTCTTGTCTTTCAGCAAAGCTCGCTCCTTCTCTTTGTTCACAAAACCCATTATACACCTGCAAACAGGATGTAAAAGTACAACTTTATGTGGATGCATACCTGAAAAAAAGGACTGTGGAATTCACCTGGGAAAATGTTATATGATAATCCTAGATAATTTCTGGTTGGCAGACCAAAACGAAAGTTCTACAGGGTTAATCAGCCTTGTAGTCTAACAAAAGAACAAAAGACCACAGATGATTACAGAAGTGGCACTGGAGGACGGAATTTATTTTTCAGTTGCCACTCTGACACAAATACAGGAATGGCATTTTATCCGGTGGCCGAGCAGGTGACAACATTTAACTATTTTTGGCTGATCTGGGAAAAAACAACAATACCTAAACAGGGTTGAAACTGATTATTACTCAGATGAGAAACCATCAAGAATTTCCCAGTTTGCAGGCTACATTGGGAGGTTAACAACAACAAAACATCCTGGAAGAAGCAGCAAGAAACCACTTCTATACTGCTGCTAAGGAAACTGCATTGATATGGGCACAAAGTCACAAGATTCAATTTGTGTTTGAATTTGAAGGAGAATCTGCTTCTTTCTGCAGGTAGAATAAAAACTTCAAAGAAGCAATATATAGCCAGGAAGCTACAAACCTCTTCCCCAATATCCCTTCCTCTGCCATTGCATTTCCCACCATCATTAATGTCTCCCAAACCTCTTTAAAAAAATAATTAAATACTGTTGGAGGATTAATAATAGCGATTCTTTCAAGTCATATGCTAATTGGAATCATTGTTATTATTATAACAATGATTATTAATTATTCAGTTAAGCATTTTGCTCACACCTTCCACAATGCATCGGTTAAAAAACATTTGAAAATAAGATATATGCGTCTAATGATTGATTTAGTATGGTCAGTCTTCATTCTCTACCTTGACTGTGCAAGCAACGTGTAATGGAACTGAGTGCATGTATCACTGAATTATTTCTGCAGCAAAATATCAAGAATATTACATTTCGGATTCTGATTACAGTACCACGAATGCTAAGTGCAAATTGGATAAAGGTAAAAGAACCAGAATTCGGCCAACAAATTCCTCCCTATAGATTTGCTGAATATCAATTATACTTACCTTTTTTTTTTTTTTTTCACAGCACAAGCAAAGCTTTCCCCATGGCTTTCCTTTTACAAAAATGCTGCTTACCCGTCAATCCAAAGAGGAAGGATGTGTTTTTTAATCAGATCCAAGATTGCTTCAAGCCACGCCCAAAATGTAAACGATTTACCAGGAAAGTGTTCCTGTTTATAAAACGAATTTGGGTACAGTATAAATGAAGCAATATATTTAAGTAACATATCAATAAGTGCACATCATTCAAGTCATTTATAAAAACATTGAAGAATAAAGCACCCAGCACTGGTACTCTACTGCCATTTTCCATCTAAAGAGGAACTATTGCTGTGTAAAGGTAGTCCTCGCTTACCAACCGCAATTGGGACTGACAACCTGAACTTGTTAGGCAAATTATTGTGATATCACAGGTCTGCCACTTGCGACTTCCTGCCAGCTTCCCCATTGACTTTTCTTGTTAGAAGTCAGCAATGAATTGTAAATGGTCACCAGTTGCAAAGCAGTTGCATTGAAATCACATTGACTGCACGGATGCTGCAAAGCCGCAACTTTGAAGATCTATTGTAAGACTCCTTTTTCAGCACCATTATAACTTGGAACAGTTGCCAAGCAAGCGGCCAATAAGCAAAAACTGTACTCTTTCAGAATGATTTGTGAGAGAGCTATATATTCATTTATTTTCATGAAAGAAGCCTTCCTGAATTCAAGATATATTATAGCTACATACAGGTAGTCCTTGACTTACAACCATTCATTTAGTGACCATTCAAAGTTACAATGGCACTGCAAAAATGACCTATGACTGTTTTTCACACATATGACCATTGCAGCATCCTAATAATCATGTGTTCAAAATTCGGTTGCTTGGCAACTGGCATGTATTTATGATGGTTGCAGTGTCTTGGGAGTCATGGGATCACCTTTTGCGACCTTCTGATAAGCAAAGTGAATGGGGAAGCCAGATTCATTTAACAACTGTGTTATTAGCTTAACAGCTGCAGTGATTCCATTAACATCTGTGGCAAGAAAGGTCATAAAGTGGAGCAAAATTCACTTAACAATTGTCTTGCTTAGCAACAGAAATTTTGGGCCCAATTGTGGTTGTAAGGTTGAATTACAAGGGCTACCTATAATTCTAAATCTATTAAGGGAGTTATTAAAAAATGAGATAAGTTGATCTGGCAAGGTTTTCAAATTGAACCTTGGTACTTAACATATTGTCTTCAAGGTGCTTACAGATCAGTTTTATCTATTCTAGCTAGCATCTTCTGTACCTGAGTCAGACAAAATGATCAGAATTTCCCCTCTTTTAAAAACAGTGTCATTAGCTCTGTTCAAGTGTTCCTTAATAGTTGTATTCTTTAATAACTGTAATCTTTAATAGCTGTATTCCAGTCTTGGATATCATTCTAAGAGGTCTCCATTATGCCTTTTAAAATACATATGCCTTTTACTAGTAAGAACTCAAACTCACCTGGTTGAATACTCTAAGTCAGTGATGGCGAACCTATGGCACGCGTGCCACAGGTGGCACGCGGAGCCATATCAGAGGGCACGCAAGGTGTTGCCCTATGTCAGCTCCAGCGCACCTGTGTGCGCTGGCCAGCTGATTTTCGGCCTTGGGGAAGGCCGTTTTGCCCTCCGGAGGCTTCAGGGAAGCTTCCTGAAGCCCCGGAATGCGAAAAACGGCCCAACGGGAAAAACGGAAGTTTGGAAAACGCACTTCCGGTGCACTCCAAAAAAGGGAAGCTTCAGGGAAGCTTCCTGAAGCCCCGGAGTGCAAAAAACAGCCCAACAGGCAAACCGGAAGTTCGTTTTTCCTAACTTCCGGNAAACAGCCCAACGGGGCAAACCGGAAGTGCGTTTTTCCGAACTTCCGGTTTGCCCGTTGGGCCGTTTTTCACCGTCCCAGGCTTCAGTGAGGCCTTTGTGCATTTGCGGGGGGGTGGTGCATGCGCAGGGGGCAGCATGGGGGGGTTGTGCGCATGCGTGGGGGGAGGGAATGGGTGTGGGCACGCGCGCGCGCTAGCACGCACACACCCCCTTTTGGCACGCGGACCAAAAAAGGTTCGCCATCACTGCTCTAAGTATTAGTATATAGTCAATGAGGGCAATGAACTTTACAAGTCATTATTTTTTTCCAGTTTTCATTGAGTGGTTTAAGCAATACTTTGACTTTTTTGCAAGGCATAATTTATCTTAGGCTTTTTCTTCAGAATTTCAGTTTCCATTCCCCACAGACAGAACCAATTCACACTTTAGCAAAACATATTTTTACCAGTCCTTGTCTTGTCCCTTTTTGAATCTCACAAGATTTTGATAGTTCTTGATTAATGATTATTTGTGCTTTCTGAGAAATGAAATTAATGTTACCCATTTAATAAAATTATATTCAAGGTTCATATATTCCAGAACTCCAAACAAAAAAGTCCAATTCAAACTGCCAACGGCCTTTTCTCCATCTTACAGTATCAGTGCAGCTTGTTTTTCATTATGTTGTTCCAAATATTCCAAAATATCCAAATCATTTCTACTATTATCTCATAATTGTCTTTTGAGTAAAAAAAAATCCTGAACAGAAACTAGTTTTGCTGGTTTTGCTCAAGTGTTTTATGAATGTGTCTTCTACAGGCGTTTCCAGTATTTTTCACGAGAAAAGATATAAACAGTGTCAGACTTAACTTTTCCACTGTTCCTTTTTTAAAACATTGTCAATGCATTTAAAAATTCTCCTTTGTCTGTAGCATTTAACAAATGGTTTCTTTTCCAAATAGTACAGCCACCCATTCACTAGTGAAACAAGGTAGACGCACTAACCATCATATTTGCAATAGGGAGAGTGCATTTTAACAGTAAGGTTACTTATAGAAATTTCACATGAAGGGTACCTTTACTTGAGACAAGAAAGAATAAGGATACAAAAAGGTTCTAAAGAAAAAAATAGACCCTTATATATCCTGTGATACTGCAGGATCAAGCTTATATAATAAACAAGTAGGAAAGTGACATTTTGAAAATTATATTAATGACATACAGTACCTTACAGAACTTTGACCATGAAAGCTGATAATCACCAGAAGTAATCTGTTGCCCTAAAATATAAATAGAAAAAAGTGTGGATAGCATCTTTCAAAAAATTCACTTGTTTTCAAATGAAGTCATGATAGTTTAAAAAGACAAACCTGTTTTCTTAACTGGAACTTCAAAGCAAAAGACTCTTTTCTACCACCCTAATTGAAACTCTCATGTCCATGTTAAACAGTGGATGGGACATTGTATACATACTTCTTTGGTCTGATAAGGCAAAGCACATTCTTGGTTCCTACCTGTTAGCTTTTCTGCCAGCATACCGAGTTGATCCGAATTCAGTCCACGGCCAACATATGATGAAAACTGCCAGCTCAGGACTTCTAAGAGTTGACTCAAAGTGACAGGGTTTGGATTATTAAAGAAAGCCAAGTTCTGCAGCCAAATAAAAATTAATACAGAATTTGATTAGCTCCACTTCCAGTTTTTGTGTATTACTATAAACTGCTGGGAGACTCTGAGGGCCCAAAGATAGGGGCAGAAATGGAAAGAATAATAATTATATTTAAATATTGTGAAAATTCAAGGCTTTTAAATAAAATCAAAAACCCTAAGTAGTTTGTTTTTTAGAGACTCTGGAAGGAAACTATCAAGAACATATACAATAGCATCATTAAAATAAGGATATTAGTAGGTTCCAAATAATATGGTGATGTTTTGCACTTCAGAAATTAAAAAAAATGAGTCTTTTTAGAGGCAAAACATGCCGTTATAATTCAGTTTTACTGTAAAATGCTAAATATCTTTGTCTGTATGCAAATGGCTGGCTGTAGCTCTATGGTGCTTTTAAGTCCATACTTCTTCTTGTACTGAGTGTACTAATTGTTATTTTGATTTACTAATTTCAGCTATGAAGTATGCAATAGTAAGCCAATTGTTTTACTGGCTATTTTGCAGCCCTAAAAGAGAACATGCACTTTTATAAACACCTTTAAATTCATATTTTCATTTTACAAACAAGAAAAAGCAAAAGACAATTAGAACATTTGCCCTTCCCCAAAGCGTTGAAAAATAGCCTACAAAAATATTTATATTAGGGAAAAGGCATGCAGTAATATGAGGATAAATGAACAAGAGCATAAAGAGATATGAAGGAAACACACCTATTTTAAAAATGTGGAGCATAAACATGCATACAGATTTTGTAAATGGAATAGTTATTTTCATTTGCAGAAGAGACTTTGACCGAGAGAAGGAAAAAATTAGTAGACGGGCATATATATCTATTAATCTTTTCTGTTGATCAATGGACTACAGGTAGTCCTTGACTTATGACCACAATTGAACCCAAATTTTCTGTTGTTAAGAGAGACATTTGTTAAATGAGTTTTGCCCTCTTTTATGACCTTTCTTGCCACAATTGTTAAGTGAATCACCACAGTTGATAAGTTAGTAACACGGTTGTTAAATGAATCTGGCTTCCCCATTGACTTTGCTTGTCAAGAGGTCATATTAATCAGTTGCCAAGCATTTGGATTTTGATCACATGCTATAAAGGTCGTAAGTGTGAAAAACAGTCATAAGTCACTTTTTTCAGTGCCATTGTAACTTTGAATGGTCACTAAATGAACTGTTGTAAAGCCAGGACTACCTGTACATCACAGGAAAGAAGCCTAAAGAGGCTTACTTGCTTTTATACTCAGCTTGTGAAAAATATAATTGGCTATGCAAAATGTACCTGGAGTTCACTTGTGGACAAGTTGTACCAGATGACGGAAGCCCAAGCATTAGGCAATTGGCTGACATTAGAAATCATCACCACTGGTAAACAGCTCGTCTGTTGAGAAAGATAGATGAAGAAATCAATGTAGACACAGAACAGAGCAAGATTTAATAGCCCGGGGAAGAGGTTGCAGTTCTACAACAACTGCATCGCGAGAAGTATTATAACGTTAGAAAGGAGAATATGCTGAGAATATGCTCTCTCAAATTTTTGCAAGGATTTGCAAAAATCCTTGCAAAGGATTGAATATTGAAAACTGGATATAAAAAACCCAGGGTTTTTTTCCCTGTTGGTTTATACTTAAGAGGTTATGCAAAATGTAACCTAATTTACCTCGTAAGCAAATTTTGCATTCGAAATAAATTAGACAATTGTTAAAGTACCGTATGCATGTGGGTTGTTTTTGTGCTGAGAACTTACAACTAATGCAGTTAATTTTGTTAGTTATTTAATTTTCAGTTTTTGTTTTCAATATGGGATGAGAAAGAAGAAGTAAAGGGCAAATTTAGCTGAAGGAGCAAGTCTGCACAGAGCACAAAATTCTTACTGAACTCTTCAACCCATCAGTAGTTGGTTTTCAAGTAGACATTCCTAGCAGAGAGGTCACTTCGTATCAGAAGTCATACATGCAAAAAAAAAACCAACAAGAAATGAGAACCATCTAAGATCTGTTCATGCTATTTTATAATCCCTCCTATATTGGGCTCCAAAGAAAGAAATATTTTCATTACATGTACTTTCCGGCACCTAAAACAGGTACTTACTTGTTCAAGCACCACACATGTTGCCAAATACAATATGATTCATTATTTTGTAATAAAATTGTAACAGACAAAGTCAGGGATTTTATTGTAATGAAATATTAACCATTATGGCAGTATTATAGCACCTTATCTACATTATAAAGAGCTTCATTGAATCTGATCAATGACTCATCTAATCTGATGCTTTGTTGACAATGATAATAGGCAAAGTTTTCCATGAGTTTACTGCAAATAATGGTTTGCATGTTTCATCTCCAATCAGAAAAAAGAAAATGTTGCACGTATTGTTTACCTGCCAAGAGTATAACTAATTAGGAATCCATTTTTGCTTAGCTGACTTGGCTCAGGCAGGTAGAGTTGCCCACTGATGGAACAAAATTAATCATATTGGTCTATTGACCAATAATTAAGAATCAGGCTTCAGTAAATAATTACGTAGAATTTGTTTTTGTTTGAAAAACAGCAATTATTTGCAATTAGATTAGCCTCTCTACCTATTTAACTGAAGGTTCAGATTACATTTTTGGTTACTTGAGAGAGGCACAGATGTCTTCATCACTGGAGGCTTTCAAGAAAAGATTGGACTGCCATTTGTCAGAAATGGTGTGGGGGCTCCTGCTTAGGCGGGGGTTGGACTAGATGACCTACAAGGTCCCTTCCAACTCTGTTAATCTAAAGTCTTCAAAATAGTCAGCTGAATATAATCCATTAGCACAAACTGTTAGTGAGTAGTGTGCATTATTTCTTTTTTTAAAAAAAATCTTTACTAAGTTTTTCATTAAAAACAACGTATAAACAAAACATACAAGAGATACATAAAAGACAAACAAACACAGTAAAAACAAAAACTAACTAACCACTTTTACAGCTATTTCATTTCCAAATATCTTTACATTATTATAGTATTACTGTTTTAATTTCCAGTTCTATAATCAATGAATTGAATCTCCTACTATATATTCAACATCTATTTCTTCCTTTTTTAGTTATATATACCTCTAATTCTTTACATAAGATGTGAGAGTAAGAACGTTTACAGTTTCTTTATAGTTCACCTTTTATAACCAAATTTGAAGTTTTTTGTTATGATTTAACCATTTATACCATTTATTCCAAGCGTCATAAAATTCTGTCTCCTCTTTTTCATGTATCTCCATAGTTAGTTTCCACATCTCAGAGCATTCCAGAATTTTTCTAACAACCATTGAGGATGTGGGGACGGTGTCGTTTTTCCAACTCTGGGCGTAAGCAATCCTAGCAGCGGTAGTTATATGAAGTATTAAGTAATGGTCTTCTTTTTTAAATATGAAGTATTAAGTAATGGTCTTCTTTTTTAAATTTTTCTCTAAAAATTCCCAGCAAAAACAACTCCGGCTTCAAATCAATCGTCTGTTGTGTAATTTCCTCCAACCAGTTTATTCCAAAATGCTTTAGTTTTCGGACAGGTCCACAGAGATGGTAGTAGGTCCCTTGCTCCTTCTTACACTTCCAACATTTCGAAGACATCGTCGGGAACATCTTTGCCAACCGTGCCAGAGGGAGATGCCAGCGATAAAATATTTTATATATGTTTTCCTTATATGAAGCCGCCAGAGTCAATCTGTAATTTATCTCCCAAATTTTATCCCATTCTGCCAATTGAATTGAGTACCCAAAATTTTGTGCCCAGGCTATCATTGTCTCTTTAACCACTTCTTCCGCTAATTTATATTGTAATTGAAAGTTGTATAATTTTGAGATCAAATAGGGCCAAATAGTATTTTATCTAATCCTTGATTATTTTGGAATCCAAATTGTGCAGCATCTTTCTTATACCGTGATTGTATTTGTAGGTAATGCCACCAATCTAATTCTATTGCGATTAATTTAAGTTCTTGTTTCGTTTTAAGGTTGTCTTGGTTATCTAGAAGTTGTTCATATGTTACGATTTTTTTCCTCATTCAGTAAATTTGGGTAAATAATTGCCTCTGTCGTCGATAACCATTTGGGAATTTTACGGTAATTATCGTTTTTAATTTTGAGCCAAATTTCTAACAGAGAGCCTCTTATATAATGTCTTTGGAAGTAGGTATAATGTTTGTGTTTCTCCCCCCATATAAAAGAATGCCAGCCAATTTGGAGGTCGAATCCTTCTATCGTTAAAATCCTTTTATTTTTAAGTGTAATCCAATCCTTCATCCAAATTAATACTGCAGCTCGATAATAAATTTCCCAGTCGGGGAGTCCAAATCCACCTCTCTTCCTGTTATCATATAGTAGTTTAGTTTTAATTCGTGCCTTTTTTGGGGGGGGGCCATATAAATTTTAGTACCATTTTGTTCAGTTCAGTAAAAAAACTTTTCCTTAATCTTATTGGAGCAATTTGGAATAAGAATATTATTTAGGGTAAAATATTCATTTTAATTACCACTATTTTACCAAGAAAAGATAGTTGTATTTTTGCCCATGCCTCTAAATCCTTGTGAGTGTTCTGAATTAATTTAGTATAGTAAGTCTTTCACTTTTTTAACAATTTTAATCTCCACTGCTGTTTCCAAATTCCTATTCTGTTGTTCTGTTAAATTTTTCGTTATTATGTTTGTTTTTCCTTTATTAATTTTCAGTCCCTCCACCTTTCCAAATTTCTCAATCTCCCTAATTAGAATAGGCCCTGATTCCAGTGGGTCTTCCAGAATGTATGCCATATCGTTGGCAAAGGCCTGTACTTTGTATTCCTCCCTTTTTATTTTTAAACCTTTTATTTCTTGATTGTTTCTTACCGATCTTAACAATGTTTCTAGTGCTAATATGAATAATAGTGATGATAGCGGACAACCTTGATGTACCCCCTTCCTGATACTTACCTTCTCTGTTAAATCATTATTTACTAAAATTTTTGCCCATTGTTCTGTATATATAGCTTTGATTAGTTTAACAAATCTTCCTCCAAATCCCATCCTTTCTAATTGTATCACCAAAAATTGCCAATCCAGGTTATTGAAAGCTTTTTGGGCGTCAATAAATATTATTGCCAATTGTTTTTCTATATGTAGATCATAGTACTCCAGGGTGTTCCTATCAAATAGGCAGATAAGAAACAATACCAGAATTATATTAAATTCTGGTATTGTTTCTTATCTGCCTATTTGATAGGAAGCCGTTCTGGTCTGAGTGAATCAGTTGGTTCAATATTTTTTTTAATCTTTCAGCAATGATTGTTACAAATATTTTATAATCGGTATTTAATAATGATATTGGCCTATAATTCTTAATTGATTGTTTATCTGTGTCTTCTTTAGGGATTAATGTTATATAGGCCTCCTTCCAAGAGTCTGGTATATTTGCTTTCTCCATTGCTTCGTTGTACACATCCAACATTATCATTTCCAATGACTCCTGGATTTTTTTATAAATTTCTGAGGGGATTCCATCCGGTCCAGGCATTTTATTGTTTTTTTTTGTTTATTGATGGCATTCCTAATTTCTGTTATTGTTATCTTGTCATTTAGCATTATTGTGCATTATTTCTAATTCAAATGTTTTCCCATTCATTCAGCCTGGTTCAAAAACACTTACTTCCAAATCTATAGTCAGCCCACATAAGCAGATCTGTGTTTCAAAAGTGATTGAATGTAGTTCTTCAGTTACCACTTGAGGAATCTGAAAAGAGGAATAATAGTTTTAAAATGACATGGATTAGAACTGTTAAGGTTGAGAGTATGCCTGCCTCATGACATTTAAGGATAATGGTCAGGGAAATTCAAAGGCTGCGCCATTGCAAAAATCTTGTTCATATCCTCAAATCACGGAAGTGGGACTAAAGCTGAGCACAACAGTACATTTATTTATTTGTATATTTATTAAATTTATATGCAGCCCACCTCACTCAACAAAAGGACTGCGGTCATTGCATATTGTTATATATTAATTTCAAACTCAAATTTGCATATTAGAGATATTATTTTGTATTTTCATTTGGTAAATTACAGATGACAAAAAAGACCAGAAGATGGAGCCACAAAGCTATTTTCTTTAATTACACTTAAATGGGGAAAAATGAATTGAGCATAATAAACATTTTAGCAATAACATTTTAGCATGACTTTGTTATTTAAAAACTGGTTATTCAGATTCTTAGGCTCCATTTGTACAATTTTTTTCTTCAAAAATAGTTTTTTGTCTGAGTTTAGGATTCAGGGTGTTCATCATTAAGACAGATTTACCTGTCTTTGAACAAGTACATAATACATTATAACAAATAGTAAAACATTGTACCATTATATGTGTCTGGAATCAATTTATCCATTTTAGGTAGTTCCCTCTTAGATAACAGGCCTTAGGAAAGATTAGCATTTATGTTTGAAATATTGCAGTATTATTTTGTTCCTTAGGTAATAGGCCTTAGGAAGGATTAACATTTATGTCTCAAATGCTATATAGTATTATTTTCTTGGATCTAACAAAAGTTAATGGAATTATGCTACAGCCAGAGCTCAGACCATTATTTCTTCCTACCTCGTTTCCTTTGTTTGTACCACTTGCTTTCATTTCTTTTGGCTGCTAGAAGAATTAAAATATAAGATCAACATCAATACGCAAAACGTTTATTCACAGAAATGTTTAATGATGAGATTCAATATTTACCAATAAATATTAAAGTAAAATGATATGGGCTATTGATGGCTATTGTTTGACTTCTCTGAAATGGATTTATTTCATTGTTTTCAAGTGACTTAATTCAGCTATGAAATGAAAAGTACATCAACAACTCCCATACTATATTTTGCTATGATTATTAATTTGTCTGTTTGCTTTTATTCAGCTGCTTTATAATGTTTACATACACTTCCTTCCTATGTATAATACTTTGTTCTTAATAACCAATAAAAAGCTATTACTAACAAGATAATAATACTGGGGGATCTCTGTGCTGAAGTATTCTGTATCTACAGGTAGTCCTTGACTTATCATCACAATGGAGCCAAAATTTCTGTTGCTAAGCAAAACAGTTTTTAAGTGAATTTTGCCCCATTTTATGACCTTTCTTGTCACCGTTGTTAAATGAATCACTGCAGTTAAGTTAGTAACACGGTTATTAAGTGAATCTGGCTTCCCCATTGACTTTGCTTATCAGAAGGTTGCAAAAGGGGATCACATGACCCCAGGACACTGCCACCGTCATAAATATGAACCAGTTCCTAAGAATCTGAATTTTGATCACGTTGACTGTGGGGATGCTGCAACAGTCATGAGTGTGAAAAACGGTCATAAATCACTTTTTCAAACGGTCACTAAATGAATTGTTGTAAGTTGAGGACTACCTGTAATTTTATAGTTCATAGCTGTGCTTTTTTGAGTGCATAACAATAATTTTCCATAGATATTATCTTTGCTCAATATTTGGAACAACTTAATAAAAATCCATAGCAAGAAAAGTTTATGACAAGTAGTCCTTCCTTCAAAGTGAGCCTTTTCTGCATCTCCCAACTAAGCATCTGTGGACTGCAAAGGACAAGTCTATCCTAACTGTTAACAGCAGTTTAAAGGAACATATTTTGCCTCATATTTTGAGAGTATAGGAAATAAATAGAAAAGTGCCAAGGAGGGAGGGAGGGAGGGTTCTTTTGTCTCTTTTATTGTTGTTGTTTCCAAAAACTGGAGAAAAACACAGAGTGCGATGAAAAGGTTATTGCTAGTTCTATACAATGTAAGTAAAGAATAAACTGACCACTTCCTTATGAAGAAGCTAACTAGAAAGATAAGGGTAGTGTGGGGGTGGAGAGAGGGAGAGACAGTTGACACTTGGATAGAATAAAAAGAGAGGAAAGGGAAAAAAAAGACTATAGCACATACAGCTAAACTAAAACTGAAGAGAAAGTCTTGAAACTGCTTGTGACAAGCTGAATAGTAATTCCATTATTAAGTACAGAGCAGGAGTTTTGTTAACCTACTTTTCTAGAAAAACCCAACTCATCATATCCTGGACTTTCTCATCATAATGAGAAATAAAATTTTATTTGTTCATATCAACTGATCCTTTGAGTAAAAGTCATACAGGAGTGTATATAGAGTAGATTTATTATATTCCAACAAACTACATTACTATGAAAGAATAGATGAGAGATGAGTTCATAGTTCAACATATGTGGTCTAAATAAAGCATGTTCAGCTGGTGACAACAAAATCCTTTTTTTTACAAAAAAATTTACTCTGTACATAAATTTGAAACAAATTCTATTTCTATCAAATACAGTTTTGGTTTTGTTACAATAATTCAGAGATATTCCTTTTTTAAATAATAAAGAAAAGTGTTTCTATATTGCTGTGAATTTTTTGTCCCCAAAACAGTGTCTAAAAGCTATGAATTACGATTTCTACAGAAGGCGTTATAGTCTCAGAAGATAACAATTCCTGCATACAGAGATGATACTGTATGTTCTATGCAACTCAGTGAATCTCTCTGTATTTGAGAATAAATTTTTACCCCTCAAAGGAGAAAATGCAACTTTGTCTTTGTATTTAAGGATGCATTTCCACCTTTGAGGGGCAGTAATGTTTTCTCATGAAAAGAAGAATTTGGCCCCTGTTCATAAATTTGTTTTTCTTGTTTACTTTTAATTTTAAAAGTAGGTGGATTTGCTCCTGTTCTTCCTCATATCTCTGAGCTCTCAAACAGAGGTAGACATTAGCAGCAACATCTATTATGCATTTATATCTACAAAGGATATTAAAGTATAAGTAAAGTATATTTTACTTATATTTCCAATTTTTGTGTTTTTCCAAAAAATAAAAAACAACCATTTTTTCCTCATTCACAATTTCTAGAAAAGTTACAACTTCATACCTGCCAAAACACATGAAGACTCAACACAGACTTTAAGATAACAAGAATGCTTGTTAGAGAAATGCCCTTCTAGAGAAATACTTGTTCCTTTCTAATTAGTAAGGCCCAAGCTACACTTGAAAATTAAATTCATATTTCTATTTAATATACTTTAATAATAATATTAATAAGACTATCTGAGTGGCAGGAGGTGATAATTAAAGGAATCTATGCTGCCGTTTTTCTCTTCCTAAAGTGAGGTTTTCTTTGGAGGGAATTCTTCCAATTGTGCTAATACTGAGAAAAAAGTGCAGGTCCATTGCCATATTTGCTCTGATCTTATGAATTATCTACACCCATCCCCCAGTTAATGCGAGAGACCAGTGGTGAAATCTAAAAATTTTCCCTACCAGTTCTGTGGGTGTGGCTTGGTGGGCGTGGCTTGGTGGTCATGTGACTGGGTGGGCATGGCTTGGTGGTCATGGTCATGTGACCAGGTGAGCTCAAAAACCAACTTTCACACTTCACACACAAACAACACAAAAGCCACAGAACTGACTCACACACCCCTCCAACAACAAGCAGGAACATCACAGAGCCACAGAGAGCTCAAAAACCAACTTTCACACTTCACACACAAACAACACAAAAGCCACAGAACTGACTCACACACAACGCAAAAGCAGCTGACTTCATACAAAATCCATGCACAAGGACACAAATGGTCACAGAGTCACAGAGAGCTCAAAAACAAACTAACACACATTGCACAAAAATAACACAAAAGATACACAACTGACTCCTACACAACTGACTCACACACAATGCAGAAGCAGCTGGACTTCATACAAAATGGCCCCTGCAACAAGCAGGAACCTCACAGAGTCACCGTTCTGGTCGAATAGGTAGTAAAAAATGCTTTAAAAAAGTTAAAAAAAAAATAAAAGTTTCCCCTGCTCAGTTGATTGTCACAGCTGATCGTTGGAACCTTTTTTTTTTAACTTTTTAAAACTTTTTTTTCTA
>QLTV01002419.1:9556642-9577658 GCA_003457575.1 Thermophis baileyi | reverse complement strand
TATTATTATTATTATTATTATTATTATTATTATTATTATTATTATCATCATCATTATTATTATTATTATTATCATTCGCAGAGTCAACTAGATTATTATTCTGTATCACCATAATTTTATATAATTGCTGTTTGCCACTCAAAGTCATTTTGAACTACTTTTGTCATATGTTTGGAGAATCTTCCATACAAACATGTCTATTATTACTACTCCTCCTACTACTATTATTATTATTATTATTATTATTATTATTATCATCATCATTATTATTATTATTATTATCATTCGCAGAGTCAACTAGATTATTATTCTGTATCACCATAATTTTATATAATTGCTGTTTGCCACTCAAAGTCATTTTGAACTACTTTTGTCATATGTTTGGAGAATCTTCCATACAAACATGAGCTATAAATTCAGTTCCCTCTCAGCTTCCCATTAGAAAGTGCTGCTTGCTGGGCTACCAAATCATCATAGCAGAGAGATTTCACAGTTGGCTAATAGCCTGACAATGGCTTCACAATTTGGTACAAAAACATTATATGATTCAACTTCAGGCCTTTTACTTCTATTTTACTGCTAAACAGTTTCTAAGAATCGGAAGAGTCAGAAACAGAGATCATTTAAAGAAGCTTTATTTGTTGCCAACTAATGCCTCTTTAAATGATCTCTGTTTCTGACTCTTCCGATTCTTAGAAATTGCTTAACGATAATTTCTGTTAATCTCTCAGAAGAATTGTATTATTGACTAAACTGAGATGGAAAAGCCACACAGCATCACACTTCCTGTTGCGCTATAGAGAGAAACTAGCGATAACACTTTACCAGTTTTGCAGCTGATCAAGCCCACTGTGTAGAGGGCCTCCAATGCAAGCGATTTGTTGCCGTCTCTTCCAGTCCAATAACTCTTCTATTAATATGTTATTCACCAAGGCATCAACCTCCCTTACTATTTGTGCCATTTTACTGAGAACTTCCTATAAAGAACAAGATAGGTGCCGTAGTTAGAAACAGTAAGAGAGCATAAATGGAGAAACAGCGATCTGATCACAGACCTAAGCTGTGATATTCTTTAGCTTAATTTATATACATGATTTGCTGTTGGTTAATTTATCACCATCCAGCATCAAAGCAGTGGTTAGTTTAAGAAACCATTCGTCTTCCAAGAAAGCAACCTGAGTACAGGAGCAGCCACAAACCAAAGCTGCTTCTTTAAGTATTGCTTCTGCATCTTTAACTTTATTTTAAACTTTAACTACTACTGCTTTGAAAGGAGACACATACGGGAAAAGACAAGCCTTCCACAGATTTGTATGTGATGCCCCCCCCATCCCAAGTAGGAACATGGAGGGCCTTTTTTCTTATTACATAAAAAATAAACCAGTCAGAAAGTGCTGCCCAGTCAGACCATTCACCACAAACATTGCCGAGAGACAAACTGAATCCAGAGATCTGCATGGCTCTCACCTCACTGGCCTTCAAAAACTCCAGCCTTGGGTTAGGGTGATGGGAGGTCTTGTCTGTTTTGCTTCCTTGGGTGGGGAAGAGGGTTGGCTGTTGTTGTTTTTTTCCTCTCCAGATAACATCAACTTCTCAAGTTTTATTTTGAGGTTTTAACTTGCCAAATTGTATTGCGTACAACTTATTTCTTGAGTATCTTGATTCTCACGACCTAACCTTTTGAAACAACGGACTGCCAACTGTAACTGACACTCTCATTTACCAAGTATTCTGTTCAGCAACATTGGAAGTAAGACACATTTTGCTTGTAATGTCTAAAATTGACTGCTATGTGTATTGAATGTTTGAAATGAACATGCGCATAGATTTCAAAATACACATACATTTTGAAAAAGCTTTAGCTTGGACAAAATCTCAACCTAAGCTTTCAAAGCAAATATACACTGAAGATTTCAAAATAATGATTTTGGCATTGCTAAACAAAACATTTGGAAGAATAAAATGTTTGGGAAATCTTCTGCTTAAAGTAACTAGCACTCTAGTATTAGGCTGCTGAAATTCAGCAGCAAATATTGTTCTTTTCTTTTTGAGTTTAAGCAATGGAAGAGGTAGGTTAGGCTCTGAAGGGATCACCTTATCTATTTTCTGGGGGTGGGGGGGAAATCCCTGTCCCATTCTTGAAAATATTTCCAACCAAGCCAAAAAAATAAATAAATTACAGCTTTGCCCACTATAGCAACATGACCTGATCATCATTATATCCTTCTGATGCCTTTGAAGATCAAAAACAATTTTGGGAAAGGATAGCCCCAACCAAAAAAAGTTTGCTTTTGCTTCTGAAGTGTCTAGTAATTCTATATCTTTTAAATCCTTCACTTATTCTATGTAGCAATTAAACATTTAATGTATCTGTTCTTGTCTAAGATTCGCTGTATTATAGCTTTCAAATAGCAATACAGTATATTGCAATATACAGTACGTGTATATCTAAATCAGTGTTTCTCAATTTTGGCAAGTTTAAGATGGGCAGACTTCAACTTCCAAGACTGGTTGGGAAATTCTGGGAAAGTCCATGCATCTTAACTCTATCCATCTTAAACTTGCCAAGATTGAGAAACACTGGTCTAAATGTTGACATGACCATAGCGGCTATTAGATGGAAAGAAATAAGGCCTTGCTTCAGTGTTGTGTGGAGACTTCTGCTATGTCCTCCCTCCCTCCCTTGTTCCTCTATGAGAGAATTTGAGCATTCTCAGTTCTTACTGGAAGTCGCCCAGAGATAAATTAATGAAGAACCAATAAGAAGTTCTTAAAACCATGGCCCAGTTTTAAGAACTAGTTGTATTGGCTTTTTTTTTGTTAATTTGGAATTAGTTCTTAATTTGCAAGTAGAAAAAAGACCTTCCAGAATGGAATGGAATGGAATGGAATGGAATGGAATGGAATGGAATGGAATGGAATGGAATTCAGCAAGGTTTCTCTTCCCCACCGAAGATAAATAAAACAATATAAATCGTAAAGATACAAGCAACGAAGTCATAGTCCTGAGTAGAAAAGGAGATAGGTAATAGGAAAGATGAGAAGAAGAATAGTAATACAGCCTTACTAAATAGCTTGACATTGTTGTGGGAATTGTTTAGCAGAGTGCTGGCATGGGGGAAAAAACTGTCCTTGTGTCTACTTGTTCTGGTGTGCAGAGCCCTATAGCGTCCTTAATGCCCTTAAGTCAGCAAAGTATATAAATGACAAAACAATTGAACCAACCTTTCTCTTGTAGTCTATGGTATTGAGCATTTCCTGCAACATCAGCATCTCCTGCTTCATGACAGGACTATTTTTGTCATTCTGTTCTAAAAGGAGATATGTAGAATATGTGCAAAGCATAAGAGCGGGGAAACCCGTCAAAATAGCATGTGCAAGTAGTTTTAAGGCAGCATGTTTTCATTTTTTTCCTATTACACTTTTACTTTGCTTGCAACCAATGTTAGATAAACATAATCATGTATCTTTCAGTAAGTTTATAAATACTGTGCGTTCCGTGGGCTATCTAATGTATTATGTCTTACTTTGTCCAAGTTTGTTTTAAAAAAGGAGTGAACATTAACCACAATCAATACCCTGTCAATATTCTGAATATTTAGTCTAGTGTTTTGAATTTTAAAACTAAATGCCTTTTTTCCCAATAATAACTAGCCAATAACTGTTATTTGGTCTGAAAGGGCTGCCTCTTTCCCTCAGTGATGAATAAAACCAGGTTGGAGAGGACATTTCTGAACAAGAAGACCTTAAAAGAAAATTGTTAAGGACATCTTCCTGCCCAAAGTCCTTTTTCTCCCATAGCTTAATTTCTGAAGGAACAAAACCTATTATGGTTCTCCTACAGTAGGCTGCATGCATTTTAGAGTATGCAAATATAGAAAATTTATCTCTACTTCTAAATGGGGTGATTCAGAGAAATGAACCCATTGCTGTTTTATCATTAACAATTCATTAACTTTAGTTGGATTGAACCATCCATAGTAAAAGACAAACTACATGGAACTCTTAAATAACCCTGTATTTTCCTGCCATTTTATTTATTTTTTTAAAAAAAGCTTAGGATTGTTACAGCTGCAAATTCACATTTTCTCTTCTAGCCACAACCTGGATTCTTTTATATTTGGGCAGTATATAACTGCTGTTAAATACATAAATAAAGAATTCCATTAAAAACTAATTAATTAAAGAATCTTCTTTCCCCTTTTGGTCTAATTGCATCCTTCTGGAGTTCATTTAAATTAAAAAAGAAATTACTCATGCAAAATATTACAGCCACAGTGTGACTTAAAGATTAAACTGATAGAACATGAAGGTGTATCTTCATACATAAATACATACCACTAACTTTAGGGATACTTATCTCCAGGTTAAAATGCAGAGGGGCACAATCTAGTAGTGGGTTCTAAAACCCTTTACTACCGGTTCATGCGTGTCCGCGCGACACTTCTGCGCATGTGGAGAAGCGTCCCAGGCGGGTGGGCGGAGCCTCCCGCCGCCGCTACTACCGGTTCAAAGAACCAGGCTGAACCGGGAGCAACCCGCCGCTGGCACAATCTTAGCTGGATTAATATTTTGCTGGATGTAGCCATGCGCCCTAAAGAATACATTAGGCTAAGAAGTTAGGCATATTTTACTTGGAATTTATTTTGCATGGAGTATGTATCAATAGCAGTCTGAGTCTTAATGAAATCCTGCCCCTCACTCCAAAAAGAGGACTGTGGATGTTCAGTGAAAACCTACAGCCTAAGTATAGAACTAACAGCCTATTTTTACAAATATGCAAGATTGAAAACCACCATTTTTCCTTCATAGCATTGCGTGGGAAAGCTTACCTATGTTGCATATAGTTTTAAATCTGAAGTCAAACTCCTCTTGCAAATCTTCTAGATATTTGACGTCTTGTTCTGTCAGCTGTTTTCAGATTAAATGCATTGAGTAGTAAGTGGATCTAATATAGTTCATAGCATATAGCAAACAATAATGACATTCCCTAAGAAACTTCAGTTTCTCTGAAATGAAATGGAAATGCTACAATTGCTATCTGCTTCCTTAGTGGGAAAAGTAGCTGGGATTACAAATCATACTAAAACAAAAAGTGGATTGATTTTTACCCAGCCAACCAATTTTAGTTTATTCAGCAAAACACTGTAAATGTACACTAAGTGTATCATGCTGTAGATATATAGTGCACCTATGCATTTCTATTCAGAAGCAAGCCCCAATTTGTTCACTGGTACTTATGCTTAGATAAGCATGCACAGAACTGCAGACTTAAATTTCTCTTTTGTGTTTAATCAAAAAGTACAGCTCACACCCTAATTTCAATGAGGTTTTTCAACCAGCTGAATTCAAGAGGGCAATATTGTGCATTTAAAAAGATTTTGCAGGGGTTCATAATTCCAAAGAAGCCTTCCCAGCCTTGGATTAATTTGCCAGCTCCCAAGAGTATCGGTGAAACAAAATTAGTGGACAGCATTCTCAGGTACTGGGATATAGTTGCGGAGAAACCTTCTATCCTTGATAAATTAACAACAATATTTTCAGGTCAAAGCTCTGAATGGGGACATTCAAATGAGGTATGCCTCACTTGTATTGTACCTTAAAAAGAGCAACAGTCCAATTTCCATCATACTGTATATCATCTCATTCTTCTGTACATGTGGATCTAGTTTCAAATTATCATCATACTTAATCCATATAAATTTTTTTGGGTACCACTATAGTTAATCCTCAAGTTGCAACTGTAATGGAGCCCAAATTTCAGTCCTAAGTATGATGGTCATAAGTTGAGGCACCCATACGACCAACCTGATTTTACAATCTTTTTTTGCGATGGTTGTTAAGCAAATGAAGTGGTTGTTTGTTGTCAATGCATTCCTATGGTTGTTTTTTGCTGGAAACTGGGTGACCGCAGGGTGTGTGTTCCACTGTCGAAACTCCAGAACTGGGTTGTAAGCACCTTTGGGGGGGGAGGGCTATCCGTTGTAACTTTGAACAGTTGTTAAGGGAGGACTACTTATATGTTAGATCTTTGATGTATCAAATATTAGATGTACAAACTGTAACAACTTGCCTGTGTACTGTTCTTAATTTCAGAACCCTTGAGCTCGATTTTTCTTTGCCTTTCTGAACCCAAGTAGTTTTGTAGTGACTTTTCTAGAGGTCCCTAGAAAAGAATTTTGACAGGTCAGTTCATTAATTCTATCCCACTTAGCACAGATTGTTTAATGGCAAGTTTTAGTGCGAGGGGACGGACTAAATTCAATAAGGCCAACTGACTTTAAGCCAAAAACTTAAAATGAAGATCAGCAGTGTATCTTCTCGTCTTTCAACGTAAAAAAAAACGGACATACCCATGTTTTCCCGAAAATAAGACCCTGTCTTATATTTTTTGAACCCCAAAATAAGCGCTTGGCCTTATTTTTGGGGAGGTCTTATTATTTTGGGGCGCGTGGAGCAAGACGGGGTTCCTCTTGCCGTCTTACCTGATTTCCAGCTCTGTCTCCCTAACCCTAACCAGAGGAAATGGCGGGGACCGGCTGCGCATGTGTTTAAATATTTTCGGGGAGGGCTTATTTTCGAGGGGAGGGCTTATTTTCGGAGGATGTCTTATTTTCGGGGAAACACGGTAGGGAAAATACAAATATTCCATGAAACTTCAGTTGATCTACGGCATAGACACCTCTCATTATTTGCCCAGGTTTCCTATTTCCAGCTCCTCAGCATTCCTGTTGTACTGTGGTAACCAAAACTGGACACAACTTTTCAGGTGCAGTTTGATCAGTACTCTATCAAAACAAAACTACCACAAGGCTGCAGCTGAGATTGCATTGGCTTTTTTGGGGGGAGGGGGGGACTGTAACACACTGCTGTCTCAGGCTCAATCAGAGATCCTTGTAGATCTTTCTCATAAGTACTATCGCTGAGCCAAATCCTCTCTATTTTGAGCTCTGTGTGGGTGTGTGGGGGGAGAACAGGGACATTCCTTTATAAGGCAAATCTTATATTTCTCACTACTGAACAGCACTTTGATGGATTTAAGACCAATGTTCAAGCCTAAAAAGATCCTTTGAACCTTGAGCCAGTCTTCTGAAGTATTAATGTATTGAAGCTTTGCAAATTTGATGGACATTCCTTCTATCTCCTAGAGTCTAGACTTTAGAGCAGTGTTGGCGAACCTTTTCGGCACCGCGTGCCGAAACGGGAGCGCGCGCGCACACACACTGGCCCGCGTGCCGGAAACCGGAAGAGGAGCCAGTTTCCGATGCCAGACACCTGGTCTTCTGGTTTCGTGCATGAAGGCAAGCTGGCCGGTGCGCATGCGCACGCCGGAACCCGGAAGAGTGTCAATGAAGTGCCCCCCAGCCCGCCACCGAGAACAAGCCAGCGCAGCCCTCCTCCCGCCCCTTCTGCCAAGGGAGCGCGCCCGCTTCCCGGCCAGCGTGTCTATTACCCTGGCGCCAGACAGACGTTCCTTCGGCATGGACTCCGCTCTGGCAGCAGCGCTGCTTGTTCTCGGTGGCTGGAAGGGGGGGGTTCCTCCTCCAGCATCCCGGCTGCAAGTGGCAGGGTGAGAAATGCTGCGCAGCCCCGCCACCCCAGGAGAGCAGCTGGGACAATGCTGCTTGTTCTCGGTGGCCGCCGCCCTCCCCTTGCCCGTCACCGAGAACAAGCAGCGCTGCCACTGTTGCTCTCCTAGTGCAGTGGGGCTTCGCAGGAGATGCGCAGCGGTTCTCACCCTGCTGCTTGCGGCCGGGATGCTGGAGGAGAACCGCCGCCCCCCCTCGCCCGCCACTGAGAATAAGCAGCATTGCTGCTGCTGCTCTTCTGGGGCACCCGAGCCGGCCAGGCACTCCCCCCGCGCGTCGGTGCCGTGGGCTGGAGGGCTGGGGCCATGCAAGAAGCCCTCTCAGGCAGGGAGGGAGGGAAGCCCCGGCCCGCCGGTCATGGCTGAAAGCTCTGCTCCCTTAGGAAGTGACCGCTGGGATCCCGTCTCCGCGTCTTTGGGCATGCGAGCTGTTCTTCACACGCGCACATGCGCACCAGAAACCGAAAGACCAGGTGGCCAGTGTGTATACGCACGCTGGAAACCAGAAGATCATCTTCCCGGTGCGCACATGCGCACCGGGCGGCTGCTCTTTCGGTTTCTGGCGCTCCCGCATGTGTGAAGACCAGCTGGCCGGCGCACCGGAATCCAGAAGAGCAACAGGCGATGGCTCCGCGTGCCCGGAGAGATGGCTCTGTGTGCCACTTCTGGCACGCGTGCCATAGCTTCGCCATCACGGCTCTACAGTCTAGGTCATCATCACAAAATTACCTGAACTGGCATACTTGCTGAAGCCAATACTCTTCTTTCTTCTCTCAAACAGTTTGAAATAACCAGTGCTATATGTAGAGGATTACTTTGATATTTTGCCTGAAAAACAAAGTTATAAAAACATAAGAAAATCTAATCCATATCCTAATAGCAAACGTCAGCCACATACAGTAGAACAGCCATGGACTCATTACAGAAAATTCATATCCATTCTTGATATGTATGTAATATATGTGATTGCATACATGAATTCAATTATATGAATCGTAACATCTCTCTGCACATCCATGGTCTTTTCTATCATTTCTTTATTTTCCCCATTTTGTCTGTGCTGTTTCTCTTAATCTTGTATTTGGTTCTCTAACAAAAGGTAGATAGACATTCAATATCTGAAGTTTTCACCATCATTGTATCCACATGCTGCAATAAGTTTCTTACCCACTTAGTCTTTCATAAAATATGCTTACATGAAGCTCACAAGATATTAAATCCCTTAAGGGAGTACAGCTGGGACATTTTACCAATAAACTTGAGTAATTGTTGTGTGCATCATTGAAATGTTAATTTCCGGCTTTCCTTTAAATCTTTATACTGTATATGTTCTCCCATATCAGAATTGGACTAATAGAAAGGTCTTTGACAGGCACAAAATATAGCAATAGCAATAGCACTTAGACTTATTTGCCGCTTCACAGTGCTTTACAAACACTCTAAGCGGTTTAGAGTCAGCATATTGACCCCAAGAATCTGGGTCCTCATGTTACGGACCTCGGAAGGATGGAAGGCTGAGTCAACCTTGAGCCTGGTGAGATTCGAACTGCCAAATTGCAGGCAGCCGGCAGTCAGCAGAAGTAGCCTGCAGTACTGCATTCTAACCACTGTGCCACCACAGCTCTTTATATCTTAATATAAGAACATAGATGGTGCCCTGTTGGATTGGACCCTTGATCCATCTAATTAATCAGTTTGTTGTCATAGTGGCCAACCAATCATACAAGGAAGCCCTCTAGTCCCCCAACAGATGGCCTCCAATGGCAGTCCGGCTCCAATATAGTATGGAGGTATATAGTACGGAGGTTCCTAGGAAGGAGGTTGCCTTCCAGAGGAAGCAAATCAGTCCAGATATTAAGTGTGAGAGAATGAAGAAGGCCCTTTCTAATAGTTCATATACTGTAGATGAGACAGTATATGAAATCTGTCAAGCAAAATTTTGTCTATAAGTGTTAAACAATAAAGAACTCAGCTTGGAAGATTTACCATGTATCATTCTTGGTTTTGAGCTTGACACCTGCTGCCATCAAGGCTAACAGTTATTGATCCTCAGCAGAACAGAATGAATATATCCTCATGTATTTAAGATTAAGGTTTATGGCTTTTAGTTTACTTACGTCTCTAACTTATGGAGGAGAAGTATAATGCTGAAAAAGATTCAGGCACATCAGAGAGAAACTGATTTTGTACATCATGGTAAATACACTCATAACTGAATATATAATTTGAGTTAAAATCTTATTTCTGCAACCCTTTGTCTGTTACAAAGCCCTGCTGCTGTTCCCAAATTTTGCTCATTGTCACTTCATACCCTTTTGATCAGAATTCTAACAAACACCTCAGTTAATGAACAAATCCCTCCAGTAATGTTCTGTGTTTGTTTTTGCAATCTTTCTGAAATCTTCTGCAACCTTTGTATAGGGGAACAATAAAGGCCTTTTTCCAATTATCAGGCAAAGTTAATCTTCACACACATTTTTAAAAAAAGTTTCATATCTACTCCATAAATAAACCACATCCATATTGTAACATTTCTGTGGCTACAACTCACCCTTTTTTTCAATATTCTATCATCATCATTTATTACTTCCTTTTTATCAGGCTTTGACTTGGTCACTGACACTTATGGCATAGCATTCATTCCAATTTCGCACTGCAACGCACCACATTATAGTGTTTATATAATGGATATGTACAGTACTCTATTAATAATGAAGACTGCATAGTTTGTTTCAGAAAGTATGCATGTTTGCAGCTTCCTTTAGATTTCAAAATGTAAATCTCCTTATTTTGAAACTGAAACGCACAGGTTGCCTTATTATTAAATGTTGCTTTGCCCCCATAGCATTCAGTAAATGCTATGATTATGTCACACACATAATGACATTATTGTATAATAATGCAAATCAAACAATTTGCATAATTTGCATTACAATGAGTTAATCTCACTTTCTCCCTCACACACCCCAAACTCCCCCCAAACACAATGACTCTATTTTCTACATGTCTGTCTTGGTATCTTTTCTATATTTTGGATTATTTTTTGCCATTTATCTGATTTCTTTTTCTACCCATGTTTGATTATAAACTTCATGCTGAAAAAGAATAGTTTAAAATTCACTGTGTTGTTTGATCAAATGTTTAAAATCAATGCATCCAATAATTTCTGTGCTCTAGTTGGCATAAATATCCTTACACAAAACCTTATGTAACAGAACTGACACCATAGTTGGTGCAGGAGATTTCTTTGCGATTCTTTCTTAAACTCACCTGAAAAATTTTCCTGACTTTCTTTAGGTTATGTATCAAAAGGAGATTCTTCTCCTGAGAAACACGCTCTAAATGCTCATCCAGTTTTATGAATAAGTTATGCAACAGCATAGCTGCTGTAGACTCATTGCTATATGCAGACTCCCTTTGCAACAGGAAATAGATAAGAACAAAGTACATATATCAAAAATAGTACTGTTTTCAAAATCATTTGTTCAAGAGAAATATTAGGCTCTAAATGAGAGGCCTACAAATTGGTTATACAGATTCTGTTTTTATCTCAAGAAAATATTCTGTATATAATATAACTTATATACAGAATATTATTATAATATAACAATAACATTATAAAGTTAAAATAAAATAAAATTATATAGGTAAACATAGGATTGAAACAACTAATAAAATTCTGTTTAGTTTTTAAAAAGCTCTCTCTTCAGCTTTAAAACAGCACATGTGTATTTAAAGATGTAATATTTACATATTTGTACATATATACAGTATATAAGTAAGCCCCTTTTACCTTTTCAATTAAATGTTATTGTATGTAGTCCTAAAATTAAAATGGAAAACTGATAAACTGCTTATGTAAATTAACATCTGACCATAAATGTGAGAATATTATCAATATACTGTCTTCTGTCTGTGTAGGAGTGAAGAAAGGACAGAAAATTAATTTCAAATTAATCATTGGAATTAATTAACAATTGCTGATATGTACTATCTAGAGTTTTGAATCTGGATACAAATGTGTTTACAAAAAGAATTACCATACGCTTCCTCTAAAAAGAATCCTCACGGTGCATTTTATAAAACAAAATATTTTATAGTTTGACATGTTTATTTCCATGTATCTTTCAGTATGAAATACAATAATCATAATAGAATGGCATTATTCCAATCATTAAATGAGTTAATATATTCCCTGAACTTTGTTTGTAGGTAACAAAACGGCTATAACAATAACAAAAACAAAAATATAGAAAGAGAGAGAGAGAGCATTAATTCATAAAGATATGGTCATATTTTACTATATACTTTACAAATTATGCTTGATGGAATAGGCTTACTGAATATTAAATTACGTAAAATTATAGTATTATTAATTCTGTAGATTTTGAATTATTTGTTATGTTTATTGAATGTTTACTGGTTTAATGCTGGTTAAACATGTACAGACACAAATTGTGATGCAAAACAACAATATTTTATTTTTACTTGGATAATAAAATAACCATATTCCCAAGAAGATGGGGGGTTTTTTCCTGCCCAGGAAGCTATATCTGTATATAACAGTGTTTCTCAAACTTGGCAGTTTGAAGTTGTGTGGACCTCAACTCCCAGAATTCCCAACCAGCAAGTTGTGGAATTCTGACTAAGGAATTCTGGGAGTTGAAGTCCACACATCTTCAAGCTGCCAAAGTTGAGAAACACTGGTGTACAACAGTAAATATAATGCGATCTATATCTGCTTATTCAGCAATCCCCTAATATTCAAGGCAGAAGAGCAAGAAAAATGGTCTGAACTTACCAGTCCTGGCTTTCGATCCACTGTGCTAAAAGATGTCGAATTTCCATGGGAAAGATGTCATCGTAAATCTGGTCTATTTGCTCTAAGAAACAGGGTTCCAACTGCTGCACTTGATTCCACTGAGACATGCTAAAAAGAAATAGGCTTGCTTTTTGAGACAAGAAAGATGAGATCTTTCAAATATGTTGGATTGCAATTTCCAGAATGGCTGGCCAGTATGATTTGCAAAATTGCCGGCTAACAAAAACTCAGAGAGGACTTAAAAGCCATTCTCCTTTTCCAGACAAATGAAACTTGCTGGTTAGAGATAAACAATATATGAAAGCTTGAAGAGATGTAGCTTTTTCATATTTTGTTCCAGTTTTCTTTGTATTAAGAAAGTTATATTGTTGAATTAACATAGTCTACCACTTTAAGAAACTTATTAATTGTCAAAATAATTTCATACATTGTGCAATTTTGGCACTGTAAATGTTATGGGTATAATCTCCTGCTACAGTCTGACAGACAATAACAGTCCATTGTTCCTACTTAAAATCTCTACTTTAATTACTTTATTGTGGTGGCATGATGGTTAGAAAGCAGTATTGCAGGCTAATTCTGCCAACTGCCAGCAGTTTGATCCTGACCGGCTTGAGATTGACTGAGCCTTCCATCGTTCCGAGGTCAGTAAAATGAGGACCCAGACTGTTGGGGGTAAGTATGCTGACTCCGTAAACCACTTAGAAAGTGCTGTAAAGCACTATAGAGGGGTATATAAATCTAAGTGCTATTGCTAGTTTATCATTCTGCAAACTTTGTTTGATATCTGTGTGTGTTATTCAAATACTTCAAAACTTGGTGCAGGCTGGGAGTTATGCTTTCTTTTCCCCCTCTTTGTCTTGAAGAAAAAAACAGTGGTATACAATTCTTAAAGCATCAACAGTATAAAAATAGAGAAGACTGCATAAAATGTTTCTGAAGCTCACGCTGGAGTTCTGTTGCTGAAATCCCATATTTAGTATTGGAAAACAATACTTGTTACTAGTCAGAATGTTAATGAAATCCAGCTGACATTGTTTATTATCCTTGTATTTTGGTTCATCAACTTTATTCTGTGCACAGTAGCTATCAGTTAATTCCCCCTACTCCCCCGACCCCTTGTCTACAGTGAGGACTACAATTTTTCTTGTACTTCAGGGCATTTGCATTTTACCTTTAACACCACCTGGCTGATGCAGGTGAGAGCAAAGAAGGGCACATTACAATGGGTATGAGCATTGATTTTGACAGAGGGGATTTGGCCTTTGCATGGTGCAATTTTATTCTATCAATTTTATTAAAAAATGCTTTTATTTATTATTATAATGCAGGTAGTCCTCGACTTACAATAGTTCATTTAGTGACTGTTCAAAGTTACAACAGGACTGAGAAAAGTGACTTATGACCGTTTTGCAGCATCCCCATGATCATGTGATGAACATTCAGATGCTTGGCAACTGGTCCATACTTATGACGGTTGCTGTGTCCCAAGATCATGTGATCACTTTTTGCAAAGTCTGACAAGCAAAGTCAATGGGGAAGCCAGATTCACTTAACAACCAGGTTACTAACTTATCAATTTCAGTGATTCACTTAACAACTGTGGCAAGATGGTCGTAAAATGGGGCAAAACTCACTTAACAAATGTCTCACTTAACAACAGATACGTTGGGCACAATTGTGGTCATAAGTCGAGGACTATCTGTACCTCTACAATTCTGGTAATGCAGAATATTTATTCATTTAAACTATCTGCCTAAAATATTGACATGACGCACACTTAAAATACTACTCAAAAGACAGGTTTCAAAAAGCAATGGAATAAAGGAACGATGTTCAGAAATATTAATTTGGGAAAGGGGAGGTGTGCCTTTGAGTCAGTGTTGACTCCAGACGACTGCTGGGACTTGGCAAAATTTCAGAAATAGTTTGCCATTGCCTCCTTCCTAGGGCTGAAAAAGGGACTGGCCCAAGGTCTGGCTTTGTGCCTCACGTAGGACTAGAACTCACAATCTCTTGGTATCTAGCCTGATGCCTTAACCACTTACCAAACTGGCTCTTTTAAAATTGATTTTAGCCATTTTAAATTCAGTTCTCGATAAATACAGAAAGGAAACTTAGGATCACAGAATCTTAAGAGTTGAAAGTGCAGTGCATGATGCCCTGGGGCATTTCTGACAGATGACCTTATTTGAAAACCTCTAACAGAGGAGAACTCACTACATGAATTCTAGTTCTCCCTTAAGCATGAAAGTCAGATAGGTCACTCTCTCTCAACACAACTCATGTCACAGAATTGTCATTGTGGGCAAAAATAGGAGGCAGGTATGCACACTGTCTTGGTGTGACAAAAAATAAAGGTGAATAAATTTGTTAGGGAATAAAATCCTAACAAATCAATCTATCATGTCACACGTTTATTTATGATGGGCAGACATGTACATTTACAGTATATAATGGATATGTCTCCCTGTCTGCCAGCTGCTCTTGGGCTTTTTTTTTTACACAAAAATTTCCATATGTAAATACAGTCTGGTTGAACAGATGACAAACATACAATTGGATTTGGGTTTACAGTGGGAGGAGGGAGATTTGCATGGGGCATTCAATGAAATTTGGTGATACAGTGACCTGGCAGTGAAAAAGTGGTTCTCTCCCCACTTTTCTCCTGCCACAATGAGCCCTGGGTGTCAGATCATTCTGGTACCCACTGGCCAATTTAGGAACAGGAGGAGCAGTAAAGAAGCTGGCAGGTATCAGGATGATCTGACATCTAGGGATCACCAGATTGTGGCACTGACTACATGATCAGTGAAGTATATCAGATTTCACGCTCAAGAAAACTGCCATGATTTGTTCCCTGCTTCAAGGTAAAATCACTACATTAACATTGGAACAGCTGGACAGATCATAACCCTCAACACACCAGCAACCAGATCACTGTCAGACTACCTCCATGGTCAAAACTGTGTTGGGAAAAGAGGGAAAATGCTACTTTAAAACTGGAACAGCAAAGGATGCCTTTAAGCTTCCTCTGGTATTGGCTAGAGGTGACATGAAGGCAACATCATGAGGACATGACATGAAAAAAAGAGATTGTTTGTGCTGTGATTAGATGCAGCTGAGGAAAAACTGACTCTTTTTGGTCCCAATTAAATGGATGTTAAGTATGACTGAGATGATTTTCCCAAGATGACTTAAATAGCATGATAATGATTTAAATGGCAGGTTGATACAGCAAATAACAGCTGTTCAAATGCCCTGGGTCTAAAATGTTCATGGTCTATAATGCAATAACCCACAGTTTGAGTTTTTTCTGTTAATAAATTGGATGCCAATGCAGCTTTTTCAAACAGAAGATTGATATGCTCTCTGTGCCCTGAATTTGAGATAAACTGAGTTTTCAAATATTCTTCAAAGTCAGTTTTATGTGCAGAGCATTGAAGTAATCCAAGGGTGCTGTAATTAAAACATAATTTGGTCTGAGAAGCCACGAAGTATGTAAGAACTGTATCTATAAGTGGAATCCCAAAGGTGCTTTTTCAAGAAGCTTCTTCCGCTCTGGATGAGACGTGAAACGTCTTCAAAAAAAACAACAACCCAGAAAGTCCAGTTGTCTCTTGAAAAAGCACCTTTGGGACAACCATGACATGGATGACTGAGAATCTCCATAGACTATAAGTGGAATTTTTGAGAGTGAATGGAATACTACAATAAAGGATTTGTTCAAACAACAGTTTTATCCCAGATTTTTATCATGCAGGAACCACCTCTTCCTGCAATGAGATTCCACTCGGTTTGTCCACTACTAGCTGCTCTCATTAAATAGGATGAGCAAGAGTCAAACGCACATGTAGCTGACATCTTATCTCCAAAACCCCTCAAGCTTCACAAGCTAAAATTCATCCAATTTAACTGGACAAGCAGGAACTAAACATATACCTCCCAATATTGTTCTAATAGTAGCATCCAAGTCAAAATGGAAATGCAGATTTCAGAAACTGGTCATAACAAGATGCTAAGCACAGACCTGTACTGCTAGCTTGCATAGAATAATCCCTGTGGTAAAGAAACAAACTTTTTACTACTTCACTGAACAGACTGTAATATGTATTTGATTATATTCATCCCAACTTTTCAACTCTATGACTCTAGCCATCTTACTTCCTAACTTTGACTAAGATTTCAATAGAACAAATGGCACATAGACATTTCCAAAAGTCATTAGAAAGGCATTTTGGATTTGGATCCCAGAGCAGACCATCTTGCCTCTGAAAACGCCACAAAGCCTAAACATTACTAGGATGCTTTCAGATGAAAAACATGTATCAACAGGTAATACAGAGTTATTCCTAATTTTATTTCTTAATAGTTTTTCTTCTGGAGGAAGAAATGGTAGTCTGAATATAGTTTTGTGAAAAGTAGAGCCAATGACTCCAATGAAAATTGGAGTCCAATGAAAATGGGCTCAAAATTTGTAAGACTTGGGACAATTCTCCAATCACTCCAGCAAGATTTTGGGGAAGAGCACATAGCTGCAAGGGATAGGAAACTTTCACAAAATTCCTATTAAATTCATGTTTATATTTGACACTCACATTCTGCAGTTTATTTTAGGTCTGTTAACTTATGTAATTTGATTCTTATTGATACAGTATTGGACAGGGCAACATAATCCACTGGAGCATTTGATGAACTCTATTTTTGCTGTTTGGGTTGACAGAATCATTGTGAAAATTATATGAATTAACATGGTAGGGCTGTAGTAATTCATTGTGATTACAAGTTCATTGTGTCATTATAAATTTATTGTGATTACAAATCTCATGGACCAGTAAGGAGTTTAAAACCTAAAATGAAAAAGTTGCTTTAAGCTTAATATTTTAATACAAGTACGGTACTTATAGAAACTCTAGATGAGTCTGTATCATCTCTGACTGACATACACACACACACATACACACCAAACACACACACACACACACACACAAGCTACGAAGAATAATACTGAACTCGGAAAAGAACTATAGTAGTGTTTTATGTAAGAAAATATATACAAAGCACTGGCCAACCAGTAAAAATGCAGTTATGAACAGATTTACTTTCTGTGGCCCACTAAAAACTACATATATTACTATGCATAAAATCACATAAAATATTTGATATGTCCAGTGCAAAAGTAAATCATACTATACAGAAGTAAACTCTACAATAGTCAGTGGGATTTAATCCCAGAGGAACACACAGAGCATTAAGAGTCTTATTTTTGTTTATTATATAATTAATACGTTAGTTTGTTTTACTCTGCACAGTACGATTGTATTGCAAGGAGAAGCTTGATGTTTTTCTAAATGAATCATTTCAATTATGGCATAACCTATAGTGAACCAAGCCATTCAGAAAATCATTTGTGATTATAATTCTGTGAGGATGTGCAACTCTATTAAACTATGCACTCAAATGGTTTTTGCCTAGATTAGGACATAATCTTGCAACTTTAGTTTTAAAAGTACCATGACTCCATCAACTACCATCAGTCAAAACATGACATCTCATGAAAGAAAGTAGCACAATTCAACAATCTTTGACCGCATTAACAAAAGCATTGCATTAAAATCAGTATTTATGTGTGTGTCTATGTATGTATGCCTTCTAGTCATTTTTTTAAATTCCAAGTCATATTTTGACTCTTGGTGACTGCCTGGATTAATCCCTACAGTTCTTTTGGCAAGATTCGCAGAAGTGGCTTGTCATTGCCTCCTTCTATGGCTGAGAGAGAGAAACTGAACCAAGTTCATAGTTGGCTTCGCGCCGAAGGAAGGCAAGACTAGAACTCACCTGGTTGGTGCCTTAACCATTACACCAACCTGGCTCTCACTCCATCAAAATCATTACAGTGTAGCAATTTTGTGTACTCTGCACTAGTTAGACCACAATTAAAATATTGCTTTCAGTACTGGGTCTACAGATTAAAAGGAACTTAAAGAAATGGGAGTGGATTCTAATGAGACATACCAAGAAGTAAGAGGCTTGAAAACAAAGTTCTATGCAGCACAGAGAGCTACAGGTTTAGATTGTAAAAGGAAAAAAATGAGAGGAGATATGATAGGAGTCTATAGGTATTTAAATGGCTGTTATTCCTGTGAAGAGCAGGGTGGACTTGTTCTCTTTTGTAAGCAGGACAGAGTCCAATGAGTTGGAATTAAATGAAATAACTTTTCATTTATTCATTCAACATTAATTAAATTATTAAATAGTAATTAAATGAAATAAATGAAAAAGAAGGCTTAAGATTAGGAGAAACTTCTTGATAGGAAGAGCTGTTCAGCAATGGATCAGTCAATCCAGAATAGTGGTGCTACCCTCTTACTGAAAGTCTATGGAGATTCTCAGTCATCCAGGTTATGGTTGTCTCAAAGGTGCTTTTTCAAGAGGCAACTGGACTTTCAGGTTTTTCTTTGAAGACTTTTCACTTCTCATCCAAGAAGTTTCTGAAGAAGACCTTTTTAGCAGAGCTGAAGAAGCTTCTTGGATGAGAAGGGAAACATCTTCAAAGAAAAACCAGAAAGTCCAGTTGCCTCTTGAAAAAGCACCTTTGGGACCTCTTACTGAAAGTTTTAGAAAAAGGACTACAGTAGATAATCACCTGTTAAAGGGATGATTTAATGGATTCCTGCATTTAGCTGAGGTTGGACCTTAGCTAAAGATAACCCATAAGAATCCTTACAATTCAGGCCCACTGCCATTCTACCCTCTAATGGTATCCCACTAGATCTGGCATCTCTCATGGGCTAAGCTAACTGTAGACGATGGGAGATCTAAAAATCGCCAGAAGTCCCACCAACTGTTCTTATGGAGTTTATTCCCAAAAAGCACCCCAAGCTTAACTAGAAAAGAAACGTGGTCTGATTATTTCTGAATAATCACGTCTAGGATTGCACCACGAACTCCCTGCCGCTGGTTTTACGGTAGAAAACGGGAGATTAAAATTCTGTCCACGGCAGAAGAAATTATCTCGCGGAATATTAAAGCCCAGCCTCGGCAGAAGGCTGATTTTACTGCGTGGGTTTTGTAGTGCTCCGACAAGGCGTGCGCCGATTCCTTCCAGCCGTGTGCTAGGTCTGGCTTCCATCCCGAGATGCCGCCTCTGCTAACGCCAGATCTCCCTTCCAAACACACACACACACGCCCGGCTCCCCTGCTTTACCTGGGAATTCGCTCGGCTGCACCGGCTGAGCCAGGATGCGCGCTCCCCAAGGGATGGTAGAAAGCCTCCGGTCCTCGCCCCTCCCGGCCCCTTTGCGGCTCCCAGGTGCGAAGCGACGCCACCCGCAGAAGCTTCTGTCCTCCTTGAAGGTGGGCGCGCTCTCTCGATTCGGGGAACTTTCCTCGGGCAACGTCACCCGGGGAGGAAGCGGGAGGGAGGGGGCGGAGGAGAGCGCGCGAGGCGGGAGAAAAGAGGGGAGTCCCCCCCCCTTGCCGAAGTCTCTGCTGCCTTGCAGCGCTACTTCCTCTGGAGTTTCTGGGGCTCTTTTTTTTTCCCCTCCCTCCTCTGCCTCGCTTTCTTCGCGCGCCCGCACGCACGCACGCTCGGCGCCTGGGTTTCTTCGAGGCCACAGCGCGCTGGCAGATTTGACCTAAACTGACCTAGGAGAAAGTCCCACTGCCGTTCCAAGCTTGCTCCTCCCTTCCCCAAGTTACACCCTCGTGAGGTTGCTAAAAGAGGTGCGAAGTGCTACTTTGGGTTCAAGTCTGGTGTGAAAATTGTAGCTCACCGCAGTGAAAAGTCCTCCCCTCCCCGGGGTGGCTAGAGACCTGTTGTGGCTACAGGGTGAGGGGAAAATATTCGGCTGATAACCTGAAGCACCTTCCCTCTCTGAGGCTGTTTTTTGGAAACTGTTAAGACAAGCAGGTAACCCTTTCCCTGCCTAGCCAGAGTAGCTCAAAGGACTGGACTTTCTGGACGAGATGTAAAGTATAGGTAGTCCTTGACTTGCAACCAAAGTTGAGCCCAGAATTTCTGTTGTTAAGTGAGACATTGGTCAAATGAGTTTTGCCCCATTTTACCACTTTTCTTGCCACAGTTGTTAAGTGAATCACTGCAGTTGATACTGGTAGCTTAGTAACCGGGTTGTTGAGTGAATCTGGTTTCCCCATTGACTTTGCTCCCAAAAGGTGAGAATAGAATAGAATAGAATAGAATAGAATAGAATAGAATAGAATAGAATAGAATAGAATAGAATAGAATAGAATGTATAGTATAGAATAGAAAAGAACAGAATAATAGAATAGTATAGTATAGTATAGAATAGAATAGAATAGAATAGAATAATAATAGAATAGAATAGAATAGAATAGTATAGTATAAACCTAGAGCTAGGGAATAGAGTAGAGTAGAGTAGAGTAGAGTAGAGTAGAGTAGAGTAGAGTAGAGTAGAGTAGAGTAGAGTAGAGTAGGAATAGAATAGAATAGAATAATAATAGTACAGTACAGTACAGTACAGAACAGAACAGAACAGAACAGAACAGGAAATAATTGGAATGGAATGGAATGGAATGGAATGGAATAGAATAGAATAGAATAGAATAGAATAGAATAGAATAGA
>QLTV01002419.1:9538210-9554915 GCA_003457575.1 Thermophis baileyi | reverse complement strand
ATAGAATAATAGAATAGAATAGAATAGAATAGAATAGAATAGAATAGAATAGAATAGAATAGAATAGAATAGAATAGAATAGAATAGCTTTATACACTCCAATATACACTACATAACCATGACAGAATGAATGAATGAATGAATGAATGAATGAATGAATATACACATGACCCTGGGGCACTGCAACTGTCATAAATATGAACCAGTTGCCAAACATCTGAATTTTGATCACAGAATTATGGGGATGCTGCAAAGGTTGTAACTGTGAAAAATGGTCATAAGTCACATTTTTCAGTGCCGTTGTAACTTTGAATGGTCACTAAATGAACTGTTGTAAGTCTACCTGCACAAGATGTTGGTATGTCAAGACTTCATCAGCAAACTCTGTGTCACAGCATATCTGCAGCCTAGGATTAACTCCCTGCACTGCATGGTAGGACTGACTCTGGAAGAACAGTGCTTAAAGTTTTCATTCCCTATTTTTTCCACATTCCTGGGTTCAAAAACAGAATGTTTGTTTTGTACAGATAGTCCTCGACTTACAACCACAACTGAGCCCAAAATTTGCACTGCTAAGCAAGACAGTTGTTAAGTGAGTTTTGCCCCTTTTATGAGCTTTCTTGCCACAGTTGTTAAGTGAATCATTGCAGTTGTGAAATTAGTAACATGGCTAAGTGAATCTGGCTTCCCATATTGACTTTGCTTGTCAGAAAGTCGCAAAAAGTGATCACATGACCCCGGGACACTGCAACTGTCATAAATACATGCCAGTTTCCAAGCGCCCAAATTTTGATCACGTGACCATGAGGATGTTGCAACGGTCATGTGAAAAATGGTCATAAGTCACTTTTTTCTGTGCCGTTGTAATTTTGAACAGTCAGTAAATGAATATTTGTAAATCAAGGACTACTTACTATATAACTGTTGCTCTAGGCAATTCTGAAAGGAAAAATGAAATAACTATAACTCTTGATCTGTTACTCAAGTTGATATTCAATACAGATTCTTGTAGAGTTCATTTTTGGTATACTATGTTGTAGCCCAGAGGCATCAAGCTACAGTACATTGCATAATACGCAGCACATACCACTATAAGAGTCTTGGCCATTTTCCTTCTATATTTTCCTTTGATATATTCCATGATAACACAACCATTTTGACATTTTGTGACGATATGTTCTTTTAAAAATAATTTAGAAGTTTTATGATTAATCATGAACAGGGTCTCCTATGTTTTAACATAGGAACACAAAAATGGTTTTTGTTAATTTTTGTTATCCCCCCCTCCCCCACTAAATATTGCATACATTTAACCAGAAGTCACACAAGAATAAAGATACAAAAAGCAGGATAAAAAAATAAAGTTTAAGAAAAAATATTGTAAAGAGAAACAATACATTATTCCTGTTTCATACCTTCCATTTCTCCAACTACTATTATTTAAACACTAGCTTTAACATTAAACACTGAAGATTATTGCTTATATCTATTTAAGTTGCTTCTTCTGTTATTTTTAATTAGTCTCTTAACTGTTTTCCTAAAAAACATATTCCCAATATCTAAATTTGCCTTGTGTAATGTATCAAATATAATGGAGCAATTCTTCCTTAAACTTGATTAAACTTCTGTTATGATTATATGCAGTCATTTTTGCTGCATATTCTCAAAATTGTGGTCTCCCACTCTTGTATTGTTGGCAAAGTTTTCCTTTTCCAATATGCATCAGATTTGTTCATGCCTCTGTCAGCATGTACCCTAGTACATTGTAATACTTTTGGTTTATGCTGCCTAGAATTATTCCTAATAAAAATATTTGTGGTTTGAATTCAGGTTTTATTTTTAAAAATTCTGAATGCTTCAGTGTAGTTCCTTCCAATAGTTTTGAGGTTTTTTTACATTACTATTAGATGTGAGTAAATGTTCCTTGTTAATTTGCAGTTTCCAACATTTATTATTATATAATGTGTCCATCTTGATAATCATTGATGGAATTATATATCATCTGTACAACATTTTGAACCAATTTTCCCTCAAATTATAGCTTGGAGTAAATTTTATTGATTTTTTTCCCCCATAGTTTTTCCCATTGTTCTACCGTAATTACTTTTTTGAGGTTTTGCATCCATTTTGTTATTAAATTCTTATGTACTACTCCTATGTACAAATTATGGGCCTGCACTGCAGGTTCCCTGACTTTGTTTCTCCTCCTATCTGGTAATAGAAAAAAAAAATTTCCCAATGTAGAATGATGTGGGTTGGAGAAGTGTAGATAGTTGTTTAAAATGCCAGGTTTAGCCACCCTATCAAATTGTCCAATTAACAGATTGCAGCTACAGAAGGTGGCATGAATGAAACATACCCTATGGTGCAATCTTATCAGCCTTTTGATGTAGACCAGATAGGAAACCAAAATCATGAATAGTAACATTACCTTTGTTGTAAGGTTACAGTATCTTGCAAGTCTGAAAGTATTTCCCCACTCCTCTGCCTTTATTTTCTACAGAACTAGGGAAGGTTCCTTCTGGGATACTTTCTCCACCCCCATTCCTTTTGTGAGCTGAGATATCTCTCGTCAGACCATTGCTCTTACTGTGGCTCTTCTTCTTGTCTCCCAAGGTTATTCTCAGAGCCCATCCTTCATCTGTGCTTGTGACTAATTTGCCATTTATGATCATGGATCTTGTGTTCTAGAATGATGGTCTACGGCTACATCGAATGGTAAGTTAAACCCCTATCAAGTTGCGGTGTTGAAGGACTGTGTGTGATGAAATGAGAGGGAGTGCCTCAATGCAGTGCAACCTCTCCTCCATGCCTGTGGCCAATGAGCCAGACCAGGGGTGGGTTCCACTTACCTTCCCCACCAGTTCGCATTGCGATGTTTTGCACGCGTTCCCTCGCGCAATTTTGCTTCCGCACATGCTCAGTAGCTGAAATCAGCCCGAAACACAGCTGAGGAGCTGATCAGCTGTGCTTCGGGCGAAGGAATAAAGGTCAGAAAAAACCGGGGGCCGGGCGGGAGGGCCCTTTTTCAAGCAGCAGAAGAGGAAAAACCTTCCAAACAGTAAAAAATTCGCAAAAAATTCACAAAAAAAGATGGCAGCGCCCACGGACCGGCACCGGCAGATCCACTTCAGTGATGTCATCAGCGGGTCGCTACCAGTTCAGGCAAACCGGGAGGAACCTACCCCTGAGCCAGACTATTTCTGAAGAGAAGTCTAGCATTCTTGTGAGGGGTATTAAATCCCTATTCCAAAACAGACTGGCTTACAGGTAACAGGCATGAAGGAGGAATAAAAGTAAAACAGAAGGGCACTAAAGAACAAGCTATGTCTTCAACAAATGCTAGAATATCACAGTAGTTTCCAATATTTATGGCACTGGGGTCCAGTTTCAGAAGAAAAATTGTCTTCCAAGGACTGGGAGGGGATGGTTTCACATGCAACATGGTCTTATGGCTGGTAATACCTGGTGAGACCACTGAAAGGAATATGCAGTATGATGCCATTCAACCACTGAAATACTAATAGTTTAAAATGTAGCCCTGTATAACCCTTACCAGTTTAAACAGTGGAAAGCTTGTTTTACATCTACTGGTAACAGAACTATGGTAGCAACAACAGATGATGAACTGGCAGAGCCTAGCTCTGTTTCCCTCTTTGTAGCAGAGGACTATCTGTCTTTCAAGAAAGAGTTTAAAAGCAGATCTAGTTCTCTTTTATCCAAGTGGCAAACTCTTGTTTATAAGAAACCGTATAAGACCTGTAAGTACTAAGGAAAGTGTTGATCAGGTTTTACCCAGATGGTTTGGGGGAGAAAAGGGAAAATTTATTGAAAAATAGGAACAGCTAAATAACCTGCCTCAGTTGTGGGTTGGAGATGAGAGAAAGGCAATATCATAAGGAATAGAGGGAAAGTAGTTATAGGGGTATAGCTACACCATAATTAAGTAACCTCCCAAAAAGTGTTGCTCATAAGACGGCTGAGCAGAGAATGAAAGAGAGATTAAGTCACCAGAAGACTAGTAGTGTGGTGAGATGGCTAGAGGTTGTACCTGTTTCCTGACTAGAAAGTCTTGGATTGCCAGACTAATGTTCCCTTCACTTGGTGGCATTCTTAGTGAATATTAAGTTAATCCAAAATAAGGATTTGCTTCATAGCTTCATAGCCTGATGAGGGATCTCCTGGTAGAACAAAATTCCACATAGTCTGGGTTAATGTGTCCCAAGAGATGGAGGCTGTTATCATCGATGATGGCATTGATGGCAGTCTGAACCATCATTAGAAATGCATAGCCCTGTGTAGCATGGAAAGAACTTCAAAGTTAAAATTTGGGTTAGAAAGCAGTGAAGCAAAGTCTCCTCTTGGTCCCTGGTTAATCAGAAGGACATAGCAATAGTAAAGAAGAATGGGAGCAAAGGTTTGAAGCCCTGGTTTAATATTGCTGTGAACGAAGTTGTTGATAATAAAATGCATTAGAAGAAATATGTATCTTTTAGTACTCATACTAAATTATACTGACTATTTTTATCCTTATACTGTATCCTATTGTTATCCTTACACGGTATCCTTTTTTTGTTAGAGATATGTATGGTAATTGTTTAAAAAGTTCATAAATAATAATATAGTGATGCATTTTACAGTATGAATAGAATGAGCATAAGCATTTTACATGTTTATGTGAAGATGTGAAACAGGGAACTGACTTGATAAGGAATAGAGTAAGTTAGAATGAAGGCTGCAGATTATTATTTTATACGCACACACATACACACAATTCTCTCTCTCTCTCCCCCCCTCCCTCCCTCCCTCTCCCTCCCTCCCTCATCTATCTATATAAATTTGTTGTGCTTTCTATGAACAGAAATTACCAGCAGAGGGCTCACAGCACCATTACACTACTCTAATACCATATAGTAGTTTCTATATTAATTTCTCCCAATCACTCTGTCAAAGAACCTGGAGTCTGAACCCCCTTCCCCCTTTTCTAAGGCTGTATATGTTTACAGGTATAATTATTTTATATTTATGAGTTATAATAAATTCTGATGAGAATAAAGATTGTGGAAATACTGTTGACAACACTGCTACAACTATAAAATAATGACTGAAAGTTAACTGGGGCTGGAAGTGTTTGATACAATTCAAATACAGATTTCCCTTTAGCCCAAATCAAGAGATATATCCCAATAATGAGTACTCAGTCAGTGTTTGTCACTGAAGGAGCAGCTTTTCTCTAATAAAAACCCCCTTGAAGAATATATCCCTCCCCAGTTAATAAAAGAGAGTTTATTACTGCAAAATGTTATTCTTTTTTTACTTGATGCTGGTTCTTAAGACCTAGCAAATCAGTCTGGTGTGTAGTGATTTAGGGCATCAAGCTAGAAACTAGGAGACTGAATTCTAATCTTGCTTTAGGCCACTTCTGATAATCTTGCTAAGGGAATTTCAGGGCCTTCTCCAGGTGGTCACCAGGAGTAAAAAACTGACAAAGGTACTCATAGAGAGACAAACATTTTTAAGGCCTAAAATGTCAGACTGAGCATCTCATTCTATTGAGGTGCTCAGTTATTTTGCTTCATTGAATTTGACTGAAGACTGGCAGTTCTGCTTATGTGTTCTGCTCTTCTCCTTTTCTCATGTAGGTTCTTCTGTGATTTGGGGAAGACAGTCATGTCCTGCCTACATGTCTTTGTATCACTAATGACAGGCAAACTATTGCCTATTATAGTAGCAGTAATAACAATATTTTATATGCTATGCACTTAGACTTTAAGGGCCAGTGCAAGCAAAACAATAAAGATCACAACATATTATAAACCAATTATCAATAATGTAACAGTATAATCAATTTAGAGACATAATCAAATTGACCATTGATTCTTCTTATTGAAGCATACAATGTAAGTCACCACATAGCTGGTGATTTTATGTTATCAGAAAAAACTAAAGTCCAGACAAAAAGATGAACTTCAAAGCCAGAACTTGAATTAAATCCATTTCATTTACGCCTTTCAGTCACAAAAAAGTGGGAGAATTAAGAAGAGTCATTGTATTACTATCCCGTCGCTTGCCCAAAGCTCTTCCTGTAGGTAATATAAACAGAAGAATTCCAAAGTTATCTGAACAGCACATCCATTGAGCCAGCTGTTGACTTCTAAAATCCTTCATTCCTTCACTGGGTGTTGACCTTCCATCAGAAGTACAGATGAAAAAACCACCTGTACTTCTAGAAGCTTCGTTGCTCATAGTCTCCTGATACTGTTTTCAGGCACTTTGTTATCACTTATCCCAACATGAAAGAGGAGAAAGAGATAATAATCGGTGAGCCTAATTATTTTGGTAAGACTCTCTCTGTCACATCTTTGATCTTTGCACCTAGGAGACAGCATACTCCCCTCAATTGGTCTACCAATTGATGATTCTGTTCCTCTGAGAAGTGAGTCACCAATCACAACACATGCCTTTTTTTTCCTTTGGTAAGTCTGAGCTGCTTTTCTTTTTGTCATTGGAACACTTGATGAAGACCCTTCTCCAGATTTCTGCATACTTTTCTTCCAGGGGAAGATAATGAAAGAATATCAATAGAACTGGGTTTCTGTAATCGTAACTGTTCAGTACTGTTGTGAGAACTGGAGAAATGTTATAAATTCAGTGAGGGAAAGCTAGAAGTGAGGAGAAGGAGAAGCAGAAAGAGAAGGAAGGAAAGATAATGTACTTTGATATTATGGAGAAGCCACTAAAGATAATTTACGAGGCCATAAACAGAAGGAAGTAAATTAGCCATAAAGGAATGTAGGATCAGCTAGATAAGAATTCTGGAGGATGCTGCAAGTCTATTATATGTACAAAAATGGAAAGGTTCTGACATACCTTAGTGGAGGAACAGTTAGTGAAGATGACAGAACTAGCAGAGATGGCAAAATTGACTAGAGAAAGAACAACATATATCAGGGACAGGAAACTCCTTAGGAACGTTTTTCTGAAAAACAGAAAAATGAACTTGTAATTTGTGGATTTGGAGATTGGAAAGAGTAGCTTATGGCAAGAAGGAAGTTATGATGTAACTTTAGAGAGAAAGGGTAAAATATAAATGCATTTATAACCATTGTTAAAAAGATTGGAAGCCACTTCTTTATAATCTTTTTTCCTCCCTTTTTCTTTTCTTTTTCTTTTCTAAGTCTTTTTCTGCCTTACTTATTCACTGTAGAGATTCTCAGTCATCCAGGTCATGGTTGTCCCAAAGGTGCTTTTTTTTCAGGAGGCAACTGGACTTTCTTGTTTTCTTTGAAGACATTTTGCTTCTCACCCTTCAAATGGTGTGTGAGCATGAATGGATTTCCAGAGGGATTGCAGACTGCAGGAACCATTAGCACTATTCAGGTGACCCTGAGAACACAGATAAACCTCCAAGTGCTTCAACAACCCTCTGAAAGAATGCAAATGACCAGCTGCCTGCAAGAACAAATCCTTCCATTCCCCACCATCCAGTCAGAGCTGAAGAAGCTTCTTGGATGAGAAGCGAAACATCTTCAAAGAAAAATAAGAAAGTCCAGTTGCCTCCGGGAAAAAAAGCATCTTTGGGATTACTTATTCACTATTTTCCTTATTTTCTTTTTAAATATTTGTATTGTTTTATCTTGTTAATATTTCTTCAATAAAATTTTATTTAAAAAAAGGAATTCTGGAGGATGCCAGGTTTCAAAAATGTTCTTCCCCTATTTGTCCCTTCTGTAAGGGTTGTGCTCAGTTTCTTCATATACAGTATGCCCTGGCACTTGGAATTCTGAGTATGATCATAATATTGGGTTTAATTTGCAGTTTTAACAATTGTAATTGCCTCTCTGTTATGATTATTGTTTTTTATTATATCTTTTGAGGGGGAGGGAATTGGTAAAGCAGCAGGATTTGGGATACATTCTCTCATTTGTTAATGGAAATTTTAATGCTGCTAAATATAGTGCTCTAAAATAATAGCATTATACAAAAGCATGTTTATGATGTATCCATCATCTATGCCAGATGGTATCATATTCAGAAACACATGCCTCAGCCTGCTATGTATCACTCAGTTGTGATTCATATGAATTTCAGAGGAAAGAAAAATCAAATATGTTTCTGAATGTTAAATTGCTTGTCAATTCCTCTTCTACAAGTTTGAAAAAAAAGATTAAATTGCATTTGCCTAATGAAGATTAATAGATATCTCCCAGTGTCTCATCCCTCACCAGAAGAAAAGTTAAATCTAACTTTTGGGATCCTTTTGACCTGAAAAGGAAGCTGCCAGTTAAAGCAACTGAGATTTGTTTACATTAGCAGTGTGCTCTTTAGATTCCCTTAAATTTTAAAGGAGGAATCAGAATGATGCTTGAACAAATAACTGCATTACCTTGTGCCTGTGGAATTTTGTGACTTTGGGCTAGTCACTGTCTCTCAGCCCAATTCATCTCACAGAGTTGTTTTTGTGGAGAAAATAGGATGAGGAAGGAGTATTATGCATGTTTGCTACCCTGAGTTAACAAAACTTTACTTTATTAAGTAGTAAAGCTGGGATAAAAATCTAATAAATAAATAATAAAACTATCTTGTGTAAAGATCTGTCAAGCATAGATACAGGTACCTCTCTGCTGGTGACTTATGAAACTGCATCTATTGAATGTCTGCATGGATTCATCCCTGTTCAATACAATATCAAGTTGAAGGGTCAAGGCAAACTATGAACAAATAGTTTCTCACCTATTAAGCAATCAGAGTATTTTGGACTAAACAAAGTTTTTTCAGCATTTGTAGCAGACACCCACTAGATGGCAACAAGACTATAAAGACATTTATAACTTCCTGCTGCCATCTAGTGCCATCTAGAATTATGCAGCCAGAGTCAGTAATCCTAGATTAATTTATACTATAGAGTTCTCTTGCCAATTCAAGATATTTGGTGCAAAAATTGATAACAGAAATCAGCAGCATGTCTTTTGATGACAGATGCCAAAATGTGTGTATTCTCAGAACCTCAGGATGAAAATTGTATGTTTTCCTTTTAAAAGAAAACACTTTGTGAGATTACCAAATCTTGTGAAACCTTGGTGCTCTTGCCTGAGACCGTGATGATGAGATCTTCAAAATGTCACAAGAGTTTGAGCTTATTCAAAAATTATGTCACTTGTAATTTTAAAATGTCCTGCATCCTGATGCAACATTTCATAATGGGTGGCTGATCATTTATGAAGAAGCAATGATACAACAGGTTAACTCACCATGTTTATTAAAATTAGCTTGGACCTAACTCTGGCCTAAAACAAAAAAGTACTTAACATATTGTTAAGAATATACCCCTGTTTACCATTAGACCAGTGGTTCCCAACATGGGGCAATTTGATTTTTAATGGGGGCAACTGGAACCTTGTTTAAACCAAGTTAATGGCCTTTTAGGCTTCCCCCGCGTGTTCACTTTTTGAACTTTAAGTAAGAATTATATGTCACAGGGGGGTCATCAGGATTTTAGAGATGCTTAGGTGGGGCATGGCCAAAAAGGGTTGGGAACCACTGCATTAGAAAGATAAGTTTCCCTTCTGGTAAATGCCAACTTACTCACAAAATTGTTTATTTATTGAATTTATATGGCCGCCCATCCCATGAAAAGTGACTCTGGGCAGCATACAGCAAAATGATAAAACAATAAGCATATAAAAATTTTAAAACTCACAAGGCTTAAGGGAAAATAGAAGTTAACAGCATTAATGGAGCCACCTGAAAATCTCACCAGTCCTCTGGGACCACATGATGACCAGGCCTGATGACATAGCCAGGTCTTGAGGGAAGATCAACAAGTATAGAGCTAACATCACTTGGGAAGGGACAATATTCCATAAGGCAGGCATCAGGGCAGAGAAGAAAATTTTCCTGGGACCCACTAAATGTAAGGCCCTAGCAGATTGTACCAGCAATATGCTGCTTCTACTGGATCTGACAGGATGGGTAAATATAATTGGGGAGAGGCAGTCCCTCAAATAACAATAGCAATAGCAGACTTATACACCACCCCATAGTGTTTTACAGCACTCTCTGGGCGGTGTTCAATATCAGCATATTGCCCCCAACAATCTGGGTCCTCATTTTATCAACCTCAGAATGATGGAAGGCTGAGTCAACCTTGAGCCCCATCAGGATTGAATTCCAGGCTGTGGGCAGAGTTTGCCTGCAATGCTGCATTCTAATCACTGTGCCACGGAGGGCTCCTGGTGATGTCCATTGTCAGACATTCAGAATTTAAAAGCACACTTCATTATAACAACATACTTTTTTCTGTGTGAAGTTTTATATGCAAAAAATGCACATCCAAGTTATAGCCTCTAAAATTGCATGCCATTATTGATTAATACTATTCAAATCACCAGACAATACAGATATAAGATTGAAAAAGGCAAGAAAAAGTGATTTTTAAAACAAATAAAAACTTCACAAAACAATAACATTTAACAAGTTTGTGTTTCCACTGCCCAAAATACAAGTATAGTAATTAGAAATATGTGTTTCAAGTACAATGATTAAAATGCTCAATTTTGGCCAAATCTCATTTGATTAGCACTAAACCTAGCAGGAATTGCTGGTTGTTATCAAGTACATTTTGGCATTGATAGTATGAAGCAATATTATATTCACAAAACATAGAACCATAGGAACCTGAACTGTTGTGAATGTAGCAATCCTGTGAATGCTATTAGATTTAAATTTGGGATTTTGCTTGTTATAACAGGTGCATTCTTAAATTTATATGCCACGTACGTATAAAATCTGCATATTAATCTGTCCCAGGAAAGCTTAGACTGATTACTATCCAAATTTGTTCAAAGTTGTAATATCAAACAAATGGTGCTTATTAACATGCTGATTTTGCTGCATCTTGTTGAGATACATACAGTGGTAAGCAACCACTTGACCATATATAGAAACAGTGCTTTCCGCCTTTGTACGTTCATTAAGAATGTTTTTGCTTCACTTTTTTCTTCTTCCAGATTCCCATTCTCCTTTGGGTTAAAGGCATTCTGCTAATAGAGATGAGGTTCATGGTGCAGTGTTTTCTTGGATAGCAACTACAAAAATGGACTTCTCCCAATTAACTTTAAAGTTTTTTTTTTAACGAACATGTAATTTGATGTCATGCATTCTAGATAAAATCAGAACAGGGGTTTACTTTGAAGTGATATTAGCAAACATTATAAGCGTTGCAAATGCAAGAAAGAACAAGCACAATTTGGCAAGCTTGATCCAGGGCAGAAAAGCACTTTTCAAATAGAGTGTGGTTTGAATGACATAAGTGCTGTGTAATGTAGGAGGGGCAAGTGGATTAATGCAATGACAGTGGCTGTGGCTGACTGGGCCAGCACTTTTCTTCACTGCACTACATTAAAAAAAAACAACTATTTTAAAAGTAGATGAAGACTTCAGACTTTCTAGCATTCCCACCCTTATAATGGATGCTAACATTGGTCCTACTTTTAGAAAATCCACTTTGTTACTTGTGGGAAATGAATGCCAGTTAATAATATTAAAGAATAATATTATTTAACATATAGGTTAAAGAATACATTTCCTGAAGATATTCTAGCTGTGATTGAGACTTGCCATTTACTAATCTTAATTTTGTTCCAGAAGATGTGGCTATGGGAAGCCACTCAGAGGACAGGAGTGGGTCTCTCCCAGCTGTCCCTGGAGGACCTGTCATGTATGTGATAAAAAAATAATTGATAAACCACACATTGAAATGTTTAGATAATTTTTTTTCTTTAACATTTTGCCCTGGGCAGGCTTCCAAGAATTAATGCACTCTGCTAGTCTTGAGCTGCTTTGACATTAAATTGTACAAAAAATTATCCTGCAGTACTGCTATAGGTTTTAGCACAAGTGGATTGATAATCGAAGGCAAAGTAATAGTAGTTGGGGCCTCACTAAAGAGGGAAGGACTTTTGCTCCATGTTCCACAGTGCATAGCTGAAACCTCTTCTTTGCTTCAGACAATGTAATGGAACATATAAAGTTCCTGTCATGTATTTCAAGCAGATCTCAGTCTACACAATTCAGCTCTCTTGCTATTGTTATTAATTTTTTAAAACATCGGCTACATACAAGATACAGGTGCAGATAGATAGTTAAGTGCTGACTCCAACTAGGGAGGTCCAACATCAAGTCCATCCTTCTGCAAAAAAGCTGAATCTTTCTCATAGGGTTGTTGGGGGGGGGGAATGGAAGCTGGGTGGGGGAATGAAAACCAGAATATAGATATAGTAACTAAATAAAGTTAGATAAGAAAAGAAGCAGGAGGTGCCTTTCCTATATAAAATACGTGTTCCTTTTCTGCTTAATTATTACAGCATTTTCCCATTAAGAAATCTTTAATGAAAAAACATTGCTGTGAATGATAGGTAACTAGTACCTTTTCTTATCTTCAGGGGGTCATGCATGGTTTCATTTGTACAAGAAAGTAGAATCCAAGCCATCTCAGGAAAGCACACTGCCATTCAACAGTGAGCTAAATGTGATGAGTATATCCTGTAAGTTCTTGTCCAGTGAAACCTGAAAACATAGCTATTCTCTCATGCTGCTGACAACTAAACAACACTGAACTTGCTAGCGTAGCACAATGCAAATATTCTTAGATCATTTTAAAGATTAGACTCAGGGAGTTAATCATGTGTGACAGGAAGCTTGGACATGATTTACAGCATCTAGTAGCTTGCACTGTAACTGCTCTGTACTGCTTCATGTAGTATATAAAGTAGCATTAAGTTGTCCTTGGACAGGATGATATGGAAAACAAGCTACGGTATGTAGTTCAACTGGGACATTCTGCAGAATTATAACCAAAATGGACCACTGTAAAAAGCTAATGTTCCCTTGAGGATCCCAGAATCAATCTGACTATCTTTTGTAAAGTTTATTAAAAATATCATTGAATTCTGATAACTCAGGTAAAAGACCTTTTCAAATAATTCCAAATGGTTTAATAGCTTTTCAACGACTACTGGGCAATTTTTAGAGCAATCTATTTGAATTGAAAGTTCAAAACTAATTCGGCAGAAAAATAGAAATCTCTAAAAGGCTTTATGTAACCACTAAAGTTCTGATGTTGACAAATATATCAACAATGTCAGAAAGAATAATGGTAAGGAGATTGACCTACCATGAACTAAAAATACCTTGTGGGAGAGCAAAGGAAGGTATTGTTTAGAAGTTATTCATTCACTAAGAAAGATTATTCTATTTCCCCAACCATTTAATCTTCTAATAACCATTGGTCTTTTGAATGTGTTTCCTGATAAAATTCAAAGAGCAAAATCTATTGGATCAATAAAGCAAAGAACTTTACAGAACCAAATAACATTTCTAGTATGTAAAACATTCTCTAAATTCTCTATGCCCACATTCTCTATGTGGGTATATGCATAATTTTGTATGTATGTATGTATGTATGTATGTATTTATTTATTTATTTATTATTTTTTATTTAGTCATGTTTATGTAGTGTATATTGGAGCTGGTGATCCTTTGAGAGCTGTATGCAATGAAATTTTATTTCAATGTATGCCGATTAGTGTACATTCAAAGTGACAATAAAGTTATTCTAAGTTTAAGTCTAAAGAAGAAGAAGCATCATTTTTCTGAGAACATGGTGTAACCCTTTATTGTGGATTAGTTTAGTCTTAAAACTGCAGTGGAAATAAATCTTATACTCATTTCTTATCTAATCACATTGTATACCACTGCATTAGAACAAAACATAAACTAATGATGGATGCTTTGTTTGCATGATTATTCACTTTTTAACAATAACTGGTCAATAAGATTTTGAGGTACCATCAATTGCACTGGCTATCAGTCCTTTATCAATCTAGTTCAAAACATCAGTGCTGATTTTTAAAAAAATATCTGAATGGTTTATCAGGAGAGTAGATAATGGAATGGTTCCACAGCAGTGTGTGCTTGAACCTTATATAGACAGTAGCTGCTTTCTTGATACCAAGCTAAAGCATTTATATTTCCCAAGTCATTTTAAATTTCATATGTAACATTGTCCTTTTAGATAACAGTGTTTAATTCTAAATGACTGCATATCCTGGGACTGTGGTTATTTTATTATTAATGAAGCCAAAATCTATCAGTAATAAGGAAAAATAAGAAAAATAGAGGAAATAACAAATATAGAGATATATAACTGTATTTTAATTATATACATCATCTTAAAGATAACTTTTAAACCATTCTTGGCTGCATTTTAAATGGTGATTTTGAGATATACCTGATAATTCTTAAAGATAGCAACAACTTGACTTTCTCCTTTATAATAATGCCTGGGTCATGGATCCTTCTGATTCTTGTGAACAGTTGTACAGCATGACAACTATTGGATACATATTTTGAATTTGGCCAATAAGGGAGATAGAAGCCCTGGATATATGTGTTATTAAACTGGTAGCTTGATGTTAGAACTAATGCAGATTATAATAATAAGTCATGGTCAGTTAGTATGAAGAATAGTTAAAAAAACAGATGGCTCCAGCTGTAGCTCAGTGTTTACTCAGCATTTTTAAGTCCTGTATTTCTATGTCCATTTAAAGACCTATGTGAATTTGCACACTTATCCTGTTTGTATAACTTTTATGTATCTTTTAAAATGTAGACTCATTGGGGTGCTGCTATATTTGATATGGGTCAAGAAATTCCCAAAGTTTTATATTATAAAACCAAATCTATGTGCCTTTAATCTCTTATTTTATTGAACTGTCAAAAAAGAAAACAAGTTATTATGAGTGTGAGAAACCAAATAAATGCAGGTTAGTTAATGTTGAAAAGCTTTCTCACTGAAGTCTCCGACATGTAATTCCAACAGACAAAAAAAGGAAGCTTTTTGGAATGGGAAAAAATGGACCAAGTGATTAAGGGATATGGTAATGAGTGAGGAAATCCAGGATTACATCTATACTCTTTGCAGTGTTTCACAACCTTCTCAGTTTGAAGATGTGTGGAGTTCAACTCCCAGAATTCCCCAGACAGCTCACATATCTTCAAACTGCCAAGGTTGAGAAACACTGCTTTACTGTACTGTATGATTCCAATTCACCCTGATGAGACTGATGATTAAATTATGGTATGCTTTCATGTAATGTAAAATCAATCCTATGCATGGATGCAAAATTGTAATCCCCCCCTCTAGTTTTATAGTAATCAGCCTGTTTCAGATAATCGGATACAATCAAGCAACTGTTTCATGTCTGTCAGTTATGTGAGTAGCTGAGAAACTTTTCATTTCATCACCAGCATGAATTGGACAGAAAATAATATGTCAGTCTACTTGCTAGCTGTTTGCTCAACTCATGCTGTTTTGGCAGGTTATAAAAAGGAAATAATCACTTTACCTTTCTACCTTCCCAGAATTTCTGCAACTGTGGGGAATTCCACATTTGACTCACCCAACAGACATCTGATAATTTATCACTTTCAGGTTTTGACTAATGGCAAACGAAGGAGCAGCATTTCCTTTCCACAGAAAAGGATTCAAAAGGAATTAAATGAGCCATGCTGAAAATAAAAAAATAATACTGCCCAGAGTTGCCTTATAAGGAAGATAGGTGCAAAAAAAGTTTTAATAAATAAATTACATGCGTTATTTATATCCTGCTTTTCTAGGTGCTTCTGCATCACTCATGGTAAGTGAGGCATTTAAACCAATACAAGGTATTATTAAAAAAATGAAAATTACACAGATAAAAGGGAATATATGAAAAAACAGGTGCAATAGATAAAAATGTCCATAATATTTTACAGTACCTTCCTAAATAGGACAGTAAATGGTAGGCAAGTAATTCTGATATTTTGGTGTGAGCTGAAACACCCTTTCTGTCTCCATTATTTCTGTCATAAAGAATCAGTTTATGACAGGTATCAAGTTAGAAACCAGGGGACTGTGAGTTCTAGTGTCACCTTTGACATCAAAGCCGGTCAGGTGAATTTGGGCAGTCTATCTCTCAGGCCACAACATCAGGTTCAGATGACAAGCTGGTTTATCAATTCCAGTTTCAACCAGGTTGATTTGAAAAAAGCGAACCTTCGACTTGCAGGAAATGCTAGAGGGAAAAAACACATATTTCTATCACAGCTGGAATATAAAAAGGGATTTATCAGGATGTGGACAAACTGGGAAGGGAGAAACCATTCTAAAGTACCTGGGACCTAAATTCTCTAGCACATTGAGCCATTGCCAATAAAATAATTGGTTCCCATAGGCCCGTGATGGCAAACCTATGGCACGTGTGCCGGAAGTGGCACGCAGAGCCATCTCTCCGGGCACACGGAGCCATCGCCCATTGCTCTTCCGGGTTCCAGCGTGCTGGCCAGCTGGTTTTCTTGTGCACGGGCGTGCTGGAAACAGAAGAGCAGCCACCCACTGCGCATGCGCGCTCCAGGAAGATGATCTTCCTGTTTCCAGCATGCACATGCGCGTCGGCCACTTGGTCTCCTGGTTTCTGGTGCGCATGCATGTGCGAAGACTAGCAACGGCAATGGCCAGCCGGCGCGCTGTCTCCGGCATTCCTCCTGCACAGCCCCACAGCCCCAGAAGACCAGCAGCAGCGGCAGCTGCATGGGGAAGGGCAAGAGCAGCAGGGCAGTATTTGCTGGCTGGGCGGCTGGCTGTCCCGCCTGCTGCTCCTTTCCC
>QLTV01002419.1:9525906-9538197 GCA_003457575.1 Thermophis baileyi | reverse complement strand
TTTCTTGTGCACGGGCGTGCTGGAAACAGAAGAGCAGCCACCCACTGCGCATGCGCGCTCCAGGAAGATGATCTTCCTGTTTCCAGCATGCACATGCGCGTCGGCCACTTGGTCTCCTGGTTTCTGGTGCGCATGCATGTGCGAAGACTAGCAACGGCAATGGCCAGCCGGCGCGCTGTCTCCGGCATTCCTCCTGCACAGCCCCACAGCCCCAGAAGACCAGCAGCAGCGGCAGCTGCATGGGGAAGGGCAAGAGCAGCAGGGCAGTATTTGCTGGCTGGGCGGCTGGCTGTCCCGCCTGCTGCTCCTTTCCCTAGCCATGTTGGACTTCTACGAGTTCGAGCAGCAGCTAAATGAAAACAAACAGGGTAAGCAAGCGTGGTTGGGGGCAAGCACGTTGGCCGGGTTCAACGCCAGAGGGAGAAAAAGAAGGGTTGGGAATCCTCACCTCTTCTTTACCATCCCCCTCCCTCCGCCTAATTTGGCACGAGTCTGAAGTGGTCTGAAGTGGTTCGTTGGGGGGGGGAAGGAAGCGAGGCTCCAGAAGAGCAGCAGCAGCGGCAGCTGCAGGGGGAAGGGCAGGAGCGACCGGCTGGCTCAGGCGCACGGGGCAGCAGGGCGGGGAGGGAGGCAGGAGCGACCTCCTCCTCCTGCCAGCCTCGCACTCCGGGCAGCATCCAGCATGGCAAATTTCAGGGACTTGTCCTGAACATCAAGGGCCGCATTTGCAAACTAGGGTGCGTGGTGTGGTACTGTGTGTGTGGTCCGGTGGTATGTGTTTGTATGTGTGGCGCAGCGGCTCAGAGATTGCGAGCCACCACGCCGTTACTCGGGAGGCTGCTTTCTTCACTGGCTCTGCTCAAGAAGGGCGAAGACCGCTGGGTGGCTTCAAGGGCCCCGGCAATGCCCGGCTTCCTGTTGCTGCACGAGATACAAAGGCAAGCGGGCCGCCTTTCCGGCACTCACACCAATGCCGGCGCTCGGCCAGCTCCTCTTTTTTCCTCCGAGCGTGGGTGAGGCTGCTCATTGGCGCTCGTGTGGCGGGCGGCAGATTGTGGCTCCGCTGGGTGCTGCCAGGGTGAAAGTGCGCAGCCCCCGCTTGGGCGCCGCCAGGCTGCGCTTTCGGCCTGCAAGTCACGGCCAGGAGGAGGAGGAGGCGCCGCCACCGCCACTGCCGTGTAAGGTAAGGGCGGCTGGCGGTGGGGTTGGGAGCCAGGCCGAGTGGGGCAAGCCAGCTTGCGGTCCCTGAGAGGGGCAGGCCGTGTGGGCTGTGCTGCGACCACTCGTGCCCAGAGCAGAGCATTGGTCCAAGGGTGGCATGCCAGCAGCAGCAGGCTAGGCGGCTCGCTCCTCCGCGGTCCTGCTGGCTGGCTGGAGGCTGCCCGGAGCGCGAAGCTGGCAGGAGGAGCCACCGCTGCCTCTGCAAAGGCAGGCCGTTTGTGCCAGCAAAGATTGGTCCAAAATGGGGTGCGGGGGGCACATGCGCAGTGGATGTGTGCATGCGCAGTGCGGGGTGCATGCACGGGGCACATGCACACAGGGTGCGCGCGTGTGTGTGTGTGTGCGCATGCGCAGGGGGCCGCACATTGCATTATGGGTGCTGGCACGCGGGAGCGCTGGCATGTGGGAGCACTGGCGCACATGCGCATGCATACTTTTGGCACACAGCGACAAAAAGGTTTGCCATCACTGCCATAGGCAAATAATTACTTCTTAAACAAATGCAAAGTTGTGTTTGTGGTATATATAACCTTCTGGTGGTTTTGGAAGAATTCCAATATTATAAATAAGGAGTTATACTCAACATCCACTCAAAACTTTTTATTGGAGCTGCTCCTTATTTTGACATTATTTTGAGAAGGGGATAGAAACACATTTTCTGTTTTCATCTTCAGGCACAACACATATGTCCCAAAAATTACTGGGAAAATCCACAAGATAGAAGTCAAGCCACAAAATCTTTCTCCAGATAGAACTTGTTTATTTATGTTTAAAGCAGTAAAAGCTAACAGACTAAAAAGCAAGGAGCAAAACCCAGAGAATTCTAGAAAAAATAAAAATACTAGCAACTATATTCAGTTGGGGGTAAATCAAAGGACAGTTCCACTTGTCAATTTCAACTGTCAATGGCTATGTTTGCATAACTTGAACTAGTTATGTAGTCACTTAGCAGCAGTCTAATTTTTAAAAAAGTAACACAATTGTGTGTATGTATGGACGTGGTGGCTCAGTGGCTAAGACACTGAGCTTGTTGATCAGAAGGTCGGCAGTTCAGCAGTTCAAATCCCTAGTGCCGTGTAACGGAGTGAGCTCCCGTTACTTGTCCCAGCTTCTGCCAACCTAGCAGTTTGAAAGCACGTAAAAAAATGCAAGTAGAAAAATAGGGACCACTTTGGTGGGAAAGTAACAGCGCTCCGTGCACCTTTGCCGTTTAGTCATGCTGGCCATATGACCACGGAGACGTCTTTGGACAGTGCTGGCTCTTCAGCTTAGAAACGGAGATGAGCACCGCCCCAGAGCCGGAAACGACTAGCATGCATGTGCGGGGGAACCTTTACCTTTTGTTTGCGTGTGTGTGTGTATATCTATATCTATATCTATATCTATATCTATATCTATCTATCTATCTATCATCTATCTATCTATCTATCTATCTATCTATCTATCTATCTATCTATCTATCTATCTATCTATCTATCTATCTATCTATCTATCTCTCAGTAGTGGGTTCTAAAACCCGTTGCTACCGGTTCGTGCTCACGCATGCGACACTTCTGCGCATGCGCAGAACCGTCCCGGGCGGGTGGGCGGAGCCTCCTGCCCCCACCGCTACCGGTTCGCCGCTATCTCCTTTGTGAAAGCTTTCTAGACTTTCTATTTTATTCAGATATATATGCATTCAATTTTCTTCAGTTATTTAATTCCCTAATTGTCTGGCAAGCACATCAGCGGTGGGTTGCTCCCGGTTCTTAGAACTGGTAGCGGCGGTGGCGGGAGGCTCCGCCCACCTGCCCGGGATGCTTCTGTGTATGTGCAGAAGTGTTGCCCGCGCGCGCTAGCGCGAACCGGTAGCAATGGGTTTTAGAACCCACTACTGAAGCACATCCACAGTATACTATGGATTTGAAACTGATTTTAGTGTTCTTTTAATATTTCTGTTGCCCTGTTGTATTTTGTATTATATATAAATCCATAATTCAGAGGACAAACAAAAGCTGTATGTATCTGTATACCTGCCTATCATATGGAATACAGAATAATAGAGTTGGAAGGGATCTTGGAGATCTTCTAGTCCAACCCCCTGCTCAAGCAGGAGACTCTATAACATACCAGACAAATGGTTGTCCAATCTCTTCTTACCCGTAAACATCCCCGCCAGCACCCACAACTTCTGGAGGCCAGCCATTTAATTGGTTAATTGTTCTCATTGTCAGGAGAATTCTCCTTAATTCTAAGTTGGATCTCTCCTAATAAGTTTCCATCCCTTACTTCTTGTCTTGTTCTCAGGTGTTTTGAAGAATAGATTGACCCCCTCTTCTCCATGACATCCCTCCAAATATTGGAAGACTACAATCACCCCAGTCCTTTTCTTTGTTAGATTAGACACACCAGTTCCTGCAACCATTCATGTTTTAGTCTTTAGCCCCGTAATAATCTTTGTTGGTCTTCTTTGCACTCTTTCTAAAGTCTCAGCATCTTTTTTGTATCATGGTCACCAAAACTGGACGCAGTATTCCAAGTGTGGCCTTACCAAAGCGGTATAAAGCTGTAGTAACATGTCACATGACCTTGATACTATCCTTCTGTTGATACAGCCTAGCTGGCTTTTTTGGCAGCTGCAGCATACTGCTGGTTTATATTTAAGTGTTCATGTTTGTCAAGATCCTTCTGGATCTTGAACCTACTTTCTGACATGTTGGCTATTCCCCCCACCTTGGTGTTGTCTGCAAATTTGATTATTTCCTCTTCTATCCTCTCCTCTAAGTGATTTATGAAGATGTGGAAGAGTACTGGGCCTAAGACAGAACCTTGGGATACCCCACTCCATGCTTCCCTCCATGTAGATATAGTTCCATCTACATGTTGAGTGTGGTTGGTCAGTTAGTTACAAATTCATCTGGTAGTGATGCTGTCTATCTTGCATTTTTCTGTCTTACCAAGAAGTAGGTTGTGATATATTTTGTCAAATGACTTACTATCTATACAGCATTTCGCTGGTCCACTAATTTAGTTACTTTGTCAAAGAATGCAATAAGGTTTGTCTGGCATGATTTCTTTTTGACAAAGCCATGTTAGTTTCTAGTAACACTTTTGCTTATTTACAATAATTTGCCTGAGTCATATGATGCTGGGCAATGCACAAAATAAAAAAAACAAACAAATTATACTACAATCAGTGCAACATACAAAAAAGTTAAAACAAATAAAATTTTGTGTATACAGCTTTTTATTTTCCCTACAGCTCAATTAGGTACATTTTTATTCAGACTCAAGTTCACTTTCTCTCCATTGCATAATATGGCAGCCTTCATCTACCTTCTCCAACAGCAGTTCTGGTTAAGGTTTTCCACTTGTAAAAATAGAGCCAAGTTTAAATGTTTTTTTTAAATACACATTTATACTCTTTGTCTCTAAAGTTGCTTCCAGAAAAGAAAATGTTTTTAAAAGAAACACAATTCTGAATTTTTAAAAAGGCTTTCCTTGTGCAATCTGAATGCACGAATCTTTATAAAACCCTGTAGAAAAGGCCCTTCAGGTTGAACATGACAGAACTAGAATTGGCATGTTAATTTTTACTTATTTTACTACATTTGTATCCCACCACACTCAACTCAGCTCTAAGTGGCTACTTCCATGCTAAGGTTAAAAACATAAAGCAAAGCTTCACAATGAAATAACAAACAAAAATAAAAGCTGCACTGAACAGGTTTAAAAAGCTTTCATGAAACTCCATGTTCAACAGCTTCCTGAAAGCACCAAGGAAGGTATCAGTTTGAGGTGGTTCCATAGGACTGGTCTTGCCACCAAAAAAAAAAAAAAACAGGGCTTCCTTGCTTTAGCTCTTTTATTTCCTGATGATGGGGCACCAGGAATATTTTCCCTAGATGATCTAATAGGGCAGGCCAGTGCAGATTGGAATAGACTATCCTATAGATACCTAGGTGCCAAGTCATCAAGGGTTTTACAGCAGAAATCAGCATTTTAAAGAGCTGGTGATTAGTGTTCTAATTAAATTGAAGAGTCATAAACTAATCCGTCAGGGTGGATCCTCTTAAGCCTAAAACAAGTAACATATATACAGCCTAACTAGATCCTGATTTATATGGAAATGTGACTGAACCCTAGGAAGTTTACTCTCTAGTCAAGATACGAGGGAGTAAACTTAGCATATTGAATTAAAGCTAATAGGATCTGCTTCCAAGTAAAGAAAAACTTTCTAAGATTAAGTTGTCAGTCCATCAGATTTAGCACAAAGGTTCAAAGTTTAATAGATTACCATGATTAATTATTGTATGACACAGTTTGGAGTAGTGGTTAAGGCACCAGGTTCCAAATCAGGAGACTGTGAGTTCTAGTCCTACCTTAGGCACAAAGCCAGCTAGGTGACTGTGGGCCAGTCACTCTCTTTCAGCCCTAAGAAGCAGACAATGACAAACCACTTATGAAATATTGCTAAGAAAATTATAGAACTAGTCCAGACCGACCTGGAATCACATACAAAAAAAATTGTTAATTATATGCAGTGGTAGATTATAGAACACCAGTTTACTGTTGCATATTTTGCAAAGGGAAACATAAAAAAGGTCATTTGTGTTTTGTATTTCAAATGGAGAAGACTCATGCACAACTTTGAAATCTGATTTTAAGTCACTTGTTCAAATCAAATAATTTGTCTAGAATTTTTTTGTATTCAGTCTTGAAAATTTTGCAAAGTATAGACGGGATATTTCCCATAATGGTCCAAAAGGATTTTGTTTCTTGATTATCCATCCATGACTTATTTAGATATCACTTGCTGATAACAATAATTTGGGAGAACTGTGGCCGGAATGCATTTCTTATAGATTTCTTGAAATATTTGAATGGCCTATGGGAAATCAGAAACAGAACACAGAACTGGCCCGTTGGTCAGTTTTAAAATTGACACTTCTTAAATAAAGTAGTTTCCAAGCTTTAAAAACTTGCTGTTTTTTAAGTTGCTTCTAGTAAAATTACGTATATGGTATAATACTTCTAGATCCTTGTCTATCATGAATCATTACAGCTAGAAGATTTGCTTTTATATTGTAAAAATCTTATTTAAAAATAATTTGATAGAAAATCTTGCAATCTAAATAAGATTATTTTAATAGAACTGCTGTAACAAGAGAGATATTAAAATAAAAAGGGATTTGTAATTAAAATCTTGGATTTCAACATCATGTTTTGCTACAATTTGCTTTCCTGTGTTTTCTTAACTAAACAACATTGGTTGGTTTAATTGGATGGCTTAGTCTATAGGGTAGAAGCGGTGTTCTGACCCAGCCTTAGCAGATGCAAGAAACAGACTCCTTGTCATGAAAACCCAGTCTTTATTTCTTGTGAATTAATTGCATTCACCCACCGAAAAGTCCAGGCAATAGTCCTTCAAGGAGTTAACTGCAGTAACAGACCTTATCAGTTCCCTGCAATAATTGCAAGGCCCTGAGCTCTCAGCCGAAAGGCTGCAAATTAAGTTCTGACAAGCAGTCTTTGTGGCACAAAACACAATGAGCAAAATCTTCAGAAATACGAACTGTTGTCTCCTACGATAACCACTCCCCTTTCCTTCTATTTATTCCCCCACCAGGGAGGGGCCATTCAGCATCCACGTGTGCTGTGCTTCCCGAGTCGACTTCTTGTCCTCCGTTGTTCCCCTCTCCTAACTGCTCTGCGCATACATGCATCTGGAACAGGCCCCAGTTCATATCAGCCTCTAAAGGCAGCTGCCTCTCCGGTGGCTGGGAAATGTCGGACGTCCCTGGCTCTATCTCTGTGTCTGACACAGAGCATCCATCAGAGCCTTCCCCAGACTTCAGAACTGGCCCAAGTTCCTCCCCAACCTCATCATCTGAGTCTGGCCGGCCACAACACGCGGTTGTAAACTTCAAAAAACCCTATGAGGTCTCCCTTATGCCAGCCAACATTTTAGCACAGGTAAAACCAAGTTAGTGTACTTTGGTAGTTTCCAGAATTCCCATCCCCCTTTCCCATCCCAAGGCTTAGATTATATCCTCCGCCAGTACAAGGTCTCATTCTTATATGCAGGGAAGTTAGAATGGATCATGATTGCTGATAGCGGTACTTCTTCATTAATACCTTTTTATATGACCGAATCAGTACAAAGTCATCACATGCAAAACATACAGTTCTGTATTATTTTTAGAAACAGCATGTTAGAAAAGGTATGGGTGGGTCCTGTTGTATGAGCCACGGTGGCGCAGTGGTTAGACTGCAGTACTGCAGCTACTTCTGCTGACTGCCTGCTACCTGCAAATTGGCAGTTCAAATCTCACCAGAATCAAGGTTGACTCAGCCTTCCATCCTTCGGAGGTGGGTAAAATGAGGACCCAAATTGTTGGGGGCAATATGCTGACTCTGTAAAACTGCTTAGAGAGGGCTGTAAAGCACTGTAAAGCGGTATATAAGTCTAAGCGCTATTGCTACTCATTTCTTATTGGAAGCCTTATTTCTTTATTATGTTCCATCTTTACATAATGTAATATAATTCATAATGCCATAAGCATCAGATTGGCCACCAGGAAAACAATGCAAACTGTTGCTCTCATCCAGCATCGCTCTTCTTAAATTCCCGTAGCACACTATATACAAAAATTAAAATGTTAGTATAATTCTCTTACTATTTAATCACAATATAGTAGAGTTCTTTGAGAATGTCAGTTTGGTGTAGTGGTTAAGGCAGCAGGTTAGAAACTGGATGGGAGTCAAGTGAGTTTTACTCCTTCCTAAAGCCAGCAGGCCTTGGGCCAGCCACTCTCTCTCAGCCCCAGGAAGCAGGCAATGGCAAACCACTTGCAAAAAAACCTGCCAAAAAACCTGCAGGGACTAAGTCTAAGGCGCGCGCGCGCGCGCGCGCACACACACACACACACACACGTGTCATTTACACTATTATGTAGTTATTTCAATAAAGTACTACAGAAATGCCAGTCTTCCTTCCAGTGGAACCTAAGACAGTTTGAAAGGAACAACGATCTTAAATAAAACTCTCAGAAGAAACCTACTTATTCAAAACGGTCAATTAAAAAAATGGAAAAGAGGTCCGTAAAAGCCGTAAAACCGATATTCTAATTCCATTCATCTAGTTATTAAGCCCCACTGAATTGAGAACGCAGCTTTTCGGAAGCCCTACACGAATGATGGACCTCCTCACCCATGATCCCCAGGAAAGTCGCCTTGCAAGGCTGCATTACGAAAGGGCACGGAAGGTTCTTCCAGAGCTAAGCCATTCGCCCGTCCACCCGGGTGTCATTCGCATCTCGCCCCCCGTTCCGCATTAAAACTTTGGCGCGCTAGAAAGGGAGCGGCTGCTTCAGGGCGCCGCTGGGGGTCGCTCACCTCCCCTTCGCGCGAACCTCGCCTGCCGCAGCGGAGGTGTGGAGCTAAGGCGGCGACGGCGCAGCCCCGCCCCGAACCGGGCGACTCCCTACCGCGAGGTCGTTACCACGCCCCCTGCTTCTGTGAGGCGGGGAGGGGCGTGGTCGTCCTTGCTGCAGGCTGAGTTCCTCGGGAATAGGCTGCTTTTCGGAGGAAAAAGCCGGACGAATTCCAGCCTGAGCGGGAGCCTGAGAGAGCGAGAGAGCGAGCGAGCGCTGGCTGGAGTTGGACAGCCCCAGGAGCTGTCCCGCTTTTTTTCCCCTCCCGCTTGCTGGGGTCGAGAGGCGCATCTGGACGGAGGCGGAGATTGCCTAGAACGAGAAAGGTGCGGAGAGGCGCCGTCCCGCTTGGGCTCCTTGGCCAGAGTTGGCTTTTGTGGTGTGGATGGTCTCGCGGGTATCCTTATCCTGCTTTTCTGCACTCTCTTCCTTCAGGTGCTCCGATTGCGGGGCTGCCCGCGGCTTGCTCTTCTGGTTGCCAAAAGAGGGGCTGGGGGCGGGGGGATTGTGAAAGATGCATGGTGATGGGCACAGAGGGGTGGGAACTGGGGGATTTCAGGAAACCAGTGGTCACAGAACGAAGATTTGGCGCCAGAAAGGGGGGAAGGAGGAGGAGCAGGGACGACGTCTCAGAGCCTTCTGGGTTAAAGGTCTTGCTAAGAGGCAGAGCTGGCAAAGGAAGCAGAAAGCTGCTGTGATTTAGGCAGGGACTTTTGGAATAACGAGGGGGTCGACTTTGGAGAAGACGGGAAAGGAGGGGGTTTGAGGGGAGGAATAGCAGGGGACCGCCGAGAGGACCGTCTTTATTCTGTGGTGCATGGACGACAATTAAACTGGTTGCGGACAGGAAGCAGGAGATGGAGTGGCATAAAAACCTTGCAGGGCTGAAGAATGGGTTTCAGGAATGCAAGATGGGATCAGGGAGAGAGAATGGGAATAAAGAATTGGGGGCGAAAGAGGAGGGACAGGGGCTGAGTATATTGGGTGGTAGGGAAGAGGTAGGTGGTTTGGATGTTGGAAGAGCAGGTGAGATCTGGAGGGACAATTTAGAGTGCATTTCCTGAACGTTTAAGTGAAGCTGGATAAGAAACGTGTTGCAAGGATCTACACTTTTCTGAGAGGAAGGTTGCAAGCTGTTTATGATTTTCTCCAGGGAAAGTTGGATTTGGATTACAGTAGTTAGTTCTCTGGTGTCCTTCTCTTGCCTGCCTGGTCTTTGTTTAGTCTCAAGGACTCTGTGTGTGTGTGTGTGTGTGTGTGTGTGTGTTCTGTCCTTTTGTGTGTGCCTGGTGCCTGCAGAGGGATTGAAACCAGATTCTAGGATTTCAGATTTCAGTCTGTTAAGCCCTGAAGCGACTTAGGGTGTGCTTCCAATTTTTGATCCTTAAGAGTAGCTTTGTTCAGGATATCTGTGCTTGATTGGGGATTTGTTTTAGTAAAATCCAGAGGTAACAATTTAGTTGCAACAAGTTCTCTGTTGGCTGAGCTGCAACATGGCAGTGAATAAAGTTGCTGCTGCTGGCGGACTCTGTATTCTGCCTCTGTTTTTAACTGTGATTATCAACTTCTTTGCAAACAGAAACTCCATTCAGTAAATAGCTGTTCACAATGACTTCTGCAAGCCTATCCTTGAATGGGGGTGCAATTGTGACAAAAGACTTACCTGTTTTTCTGTGTCTCTTCCAGAAGTTCAAGCTTTTTCCTTAAGAAAGCAAATATGTAATTTCTTCCTATTGCCTTCTTCAATGTATTAAGATATACACACACCTCTAAAGCGCAGCTTTTTTACATAGCCCACTGGGATAGGATCAGTTCTATTCATTATCTGAGAAAGGGTGGTTAGCCCAGATGTGAGGGGATGTCTGTCAAAAGGAATTGAGGGGTCCTTGTTCTTTAGTTGTGTAGTATCGTGTCGTGTAGTATGTTGTGAGATCATTTTTCAAGAGCTCTCTCATTCTCTTCCTTCCATAGAAGAATTTAAAAGATTAAGACAGGCTTGCAATTAAGTCAGTAGAACTTACTTGCCCATCTGTTCACACTTGTGTAGTCATTTAGTCCATTCTGCCTTCCTGTAAGAGAATCAACTACTCTTCATTTTAAGAAGATTTCCCTAAAGACTATTCTTTGTTGTAAGAAGACTGCCAGATGATTTATAAGCAATTTGTTTATCAATCATGTCTAATAACTATCTGTGTTACCTCCTTTAAATTGTTTCTGCTTGGAGCTCTGCCTGTTTTCTCTATTTCATCCAGTTGGCATCTTTTTGTCTTCCATTAACCTAGTGGAAATTCATGGATTGAAAGCTCTTGCATACAGTATCTCAAGCTAGGAATGTTGCAGACATCCCTGGGAAATGAATAAGGCAGTAATGAAACATTTCAGCTATATTTGTGACAAATTAGTAAAGGGGAGAAGTTGCAGAACAGGGAAAGAAAACTAATCAAGAGAAGACGTGTTTGTTTATCATTTGTATAGAGGATTTGTACCCTGTTTCCCCCAAAATAAGACATCCCCTGATAATAAGCCCAATCGGGCTTTTGAGTGCATGGCAATAAGGCCAAGCGCTTATTTCAGGGTTCAAAAAAATATAAGACAGGGTCTTATTTTCGGGAAAACACGGTAGATGGGTCTTCGCTATTTATCTCATCACAACTGTAAGATGAGTTGGGCTGAGAAAGAGTGGCTGTCCAAATGCTAAATCAGCAAGCTGTACCAATTTGAACCAGCATCTCATTGATCCAAGTCCAGTACCTTAACAGCTATAGAATGGGTCTCAAATTCATCTTCTTTCCTTTTGAGGGTAGCTCATACATATTATAGATTAAATAAGTTAGAAGTATGTGCCATTGAATTCAATAGAGTTTGTTTCTCTATAATTGTGCTGAAAATGACTGTTGAACGGATTGTAATACATTACATTTTATCCTACTTTTTGTATACTCTATTGAAGAGCTTCTACCCTTCAAACATTTATTGCTTAAAAAGTGATGACTAGCGATTGCATATTAAGCTGTAGTGTGATAAAATTTGGTTTAATATGGGCTGAGATATTCTTGTAAAAACAGTATAAAAGAAACGTTACTGTTCAGAGATGTTAACTTTTAAATATTTTTTTACGGGGAAGAGCTACAGTTAGAGATGTAAAATTTCCGGAAATTTTGAAGCTCTGAAAAAAACCCGTTTTTTTTCCGTTTTTTTGGGGGGGGGAAACGGAAATTTTCGGAAAAATTGAAAAAAATGCTACATTAGCACTTTTTTGTCTTTTTAAGATTGAAAGTCATTCTGTTACTTTAGGAACATAAAATATGACTATGGACAATTTGACTTGGCATAAAATTATCACAACTACCGTAGCATATTAAAAACATAGTGTAGCCAAACAATTATCACAAACAGAATTTACTTTTTTATCATATTTATTTGTAACAAAGGGAGCAACAATCTCCTGAACTGCTTACTAGTTTATGTGGAACAGCCAAAAAGCCTCCACAAAACAATTTTCAAAACCAAAAGTAACAATTTGTCATATTTCCACTCCACAGTATTAAAGAAAAAAAAAAATAAAAACCCCATTCTCATAAAAAGAACTGAAGATGGGGGAAGTGTTAAGAAGAGAGTGGGACTAAGTTTCAATGGACATTTAATCAGAATCATT